>CM023490.1:21893861-21919899 GCA_013339685.2 Hyalomma asiaticum
CAAATTATTCTCACGACTCGTGCATGTCCATTAGTGGGTACTAGATGAGAACATCTGGCGGCTAAACGGTTTAGTGCATGAAATTAATATGCAGGGGCATCAATTTTCTATCTTAAAACAGTGATTGTGTACCACGTGACTACGAGCATGTGGCCACCATGCATGTGTGAGCTGCTGGGCATAATCTCCCCTGCACAAGAAAATGGAAAAACTGGGCTTCAGTAATCTAAGACGTCTATGACACACCTTCTTAAATGAGAATCTTACTTGGAAACTTAAGCCTCGCCTAGCTGTCAAAATACTAGGTCATGCCCACAAAGTGAATACACCTAACTGAATGGCGCAGTGGGAGAGCCGCTCTGCTGCGTAAGTTGGTTGCTTGCCGAGTGTCCCGTACACATCAGTGACGCTGCCCAGCTGCCTTCCAGCTGTCAGTGTGCGTGCGCGTCCATTAATCTCTCATAGTAAGTTCAGCAGGCAATTTCAAGAAAAGGCTGACAAAGATTAGGAAGCCGCGATATAGGTCTAGTGCGCTCGTTTGGCGGTGCCACCGCTCTCTCACCGCACAGCGCCACAGCGGCCAGGATGGGCATTATCTGCGAGTTCCTGGTGCGCGCAAGTCTTGGAGGTCATGCATTCGCTTTCCGGAACATAGCTCGAAGCTGCACCGAAAGGCGAGCCCCGTTTACTGTTTTGCTGCTATAGGCTGATCGCCAACGTTGACGATAGTTTAGAAGGAGCAGCCTGGCTCGCGGGGGCGACATACGCCATTATAATCGCACATACTGCGAGAACTGCTCAGTGCTGTCGATCCATTAGAAATCGGTCAGCGCACTGCGCAGACGAACGTGGATTGCGGCGTGCGTTTAGAAACTCGCATTAAACTTTCCTTGGTGTATTTCATATGCGTGCTCGCTAGCGAGCACGCATATGAGCACGCACCTAGCGAGCTCGCTAGTTTCGTGATCGGTGTGCACTACCAGAAAGCTTGGCTGGTTGCTTTGCCTTATCAGCCGCCTTAAATAATAAAAAAAATCAAATAAAACGTGGGGAACCTCACGTAGCAATGGTCTTTTCGCTTTATAGCACTGTTAACGCGTCAAATCAGCACGCTATAGCTGTCATGCGGTGGCTGATTATTGCTTTGAATGATTGATTTCTTATGCGCCGTCCTAGTCCTCCGCAGACGAACAGGTAGGTTTTGTTCTATGAATTGCATGTAAACAGGCACTTCTGTAAACGCATCGTTGTCAGCTGCACAAAATAAAGAAAAACTGTGCAATGTTATCGCACCTCCGTGGCGCTGACCGTGTACGCCTATACGGCGGCATATCGTAATGTGCACTTGGAACAAGCAATCGACATATGCTACGTACGCACGCATGATCACAAAGTGAAATATCCCTGATCATGTTTTTAGACTGCACGAAATCGTTGTAGAGAGCCGCGCGACTAAAGCACCTGATCCTGTTCGTGGAATAGAACTCCGAGCACGTAAAAAGATATTTACCAACGAGCGGCAGCTTCACTGCGCTTGCCCAGCGGTTGCAAACCAATCACCGTTTCATTTACAGGGAAACGGATAAAATTTTATCGTTGGTACCTTCCTGATAGTGTTCTTAAAAGCTACTATAGAATCCATATACGCGACAGAGCGTAGATGTAAAATATCCCTGCTGCGTACGCACGCTTGCGTTGCTTTGGCATGGCAGTTTTTTCCGGCGGCCGCCGCTAGTGGCCACATTGGCGCTGCACGCACGATTCGAAACAGGAGCGCATGAGGCCTATACAGTTTGTAAGACACACGCGGCATGGTACAATGTGTATTCCTTGCAATCTCTACCTCGAGTGCAATCTCTACCTCACGCTAGCTTTGTATGAAACTGCTGAAACTGTGCATAATAGTTGCAACTACGCATAATAGATGCCGCTCTGCCCGTGCCTTCATAAAACCACAATAAATAGGCGTGGGAAACGCGTGCACTCAAGCATGGTACCGAAAGGAACGGTAGTGCTGCATTTTTCAACAGCGGTGAAATTCTGTGAAGAAAATGGCTTATTTAGCTGCGCAAAATAGCGTATTTAGCCACAGCTTTTATATTACCACTGCTCTACAGCGAAATTGTGAAACTGTTTTTCTAATTTTCGACCCATTGTGGTCCCGTGCCAGTTTACGTTGGTTGCGACAATATCAAACATGAAGTTACAGGGGAGCAGTGCTCAACTAATGTACCCTAGAATATCGAGGATGACTGGTATATCCTCAAATGGTCATATTCCTGTGGCCTCCTCCTGCCCGTGTCTTCATAAAACTACAATAAATGTGTGTGGGAAAATTAGCACCTGTGCTGTGATAGCTACAGCGATTTTCAGGCTACCCAGAACGACCCAAGAGGGTCTTTCTGGGTTCTGGGGCACCATTGCGTCTAACAGAAAAGCGGAAGATTTTTAGAAGCCTCTACGGGCGGCACACAAGAGAAAGGGGGAGGGGGCACCACATGCTTCCAGATAACTCTATTTAGTTAATTTGAGGCACGCCGATTGATAACAATCCACAAAGTAGCATGTGTTTTGTATTGTTTTCTTCTCCATCCATTCCTTGTAGCTTCGTTTACCAATTTTCTTTAGGAACGATCTTACACGAGGTCTCTAGCTGTTCTCCCTGGCTTAATGCCGTTCTTTATACAGTAGAACCTCGTTATAACTAACCCGGATATAACGAACTGTCGGATATAACGAAGTAATCGTCATTCCCTTTGAAATTCCTATAGATGAAATATATATATTAACTCTGACATGTTGCACCAACGAGGTTTTACTGTAATCCCTATTTGTGCAGGAAGTGTACCGAAGTTGCCAACAAAAGCCGCAAGTTTGTCTGCGCTGCGGCAACGGGTCGCGTGCTGCGGTCTCCACCGAAGGTCACGCATGGAACCGTGATGTCCTCATCAGCGGAGGACCGAGCGTTTTACCTTGCAGCAAGCATCGCGCAGGAAACGCAAGGTGCGAAAGATAGCGCGATGCTGTGGGAATTCGGAGGTTCGACTCTGCCAGCCGCGGTCGCATAACGAAATTCGAAACGCTATAATCTCCTGTGACGTGCCGCCAGGAAGTTGGCGGCTGCCTTCCTGTGGATGTGCTGCTGGCTATGATAGTTAGTCTTTGTTGCGGGTTATGAATAAATAAAATGAAATAACATGACAGATTGTCAGGTGCAGTGCTGCCACAGAATGCGTGGATGAATGGTTTTGTGATCATTTTCTTTAAATGCCTCGAGCTGTTGGCATGTGAAGTTGTAATTGATCCAGATTAAGAATGGTCCGTGGAACCAGACTTTCCACTTTTTTCTTTTTTTCGACCCTCACGTGGACCTCGTAACTGAAATTCGCTGCCAGACTTTGCCAATGTCTGTGTGTGTGTGTGTGTGTGTTACTCTCCTGTCCAGTCCGCGTCTAATAAGTTCCGCGCTTAACTCTGACATGTTGCACCAACAAGGCCAGAAATCTACCGTGCTCCTTGCAAGACAGCTGGATAAATGTAGTGGTTGAGCGATGAATATACTGTGGACTGATGGCTGCCACCAATGTGTTTTATTTCTACGCAGGTGCGTGACTGCGGTGTGCCAGTTCCCTCCTTGTCAGTGCGGGCGATTTAATCGCCACCTTCCTGCTATCGCAGGCTGTGAACTGACAGAGGATATTGAATCGCATCCTTGCTGATATCGCCGGTGGTGAGCATGTTCACATTGATATTCACGGAGTGATCTCCATCAATAAGCCGCTATATCTCGGTGCGAAGTGCTAAACCAAAGCCTTCGCACTATACGAATCTCTAGCAGCGTGTGGCTCCATGAAGAACCTGCTTTGACGCAGGTTCTCCGTGGAGCTTATGAACGTAACAGAGCTTTCAAATAGGATTCCCTGAATGACACCACGAAAGCTTTGACAGTTTTTCTTCCACTTGAAACCAATACATATTGTTACGTACTGAAGTGTTGCAAGTGTAGCAGACAAATGCGGGTATGATGGGTAAGTGGCACAGTAGTAGTGGAGACATGGGTGTTTAGAGATGCGGAGGAAGACGTTCACCGAGCTACAGCAAAGTGTCTGTGCGCATTCATGACCGCTACGTTGACGAGAGGGTTAATGAGGTGTGGCATAAAGATGCGCGCAGTGGCTTTCAACGTCGACCAAGGTTTTTGTTGTACCTGGGTGAACATCTACCTTGGCTTCTCTGCCGCCATTGTCACCACTACTCTCCAGTGTCACTAGTCATCCGTGTCACTAATCGCCTGTGTCCTCACCCCTGTCCTCATATAGCGATGTGCACATGTGGTGGACTTGGCAGGCACACAAAAATGCACGAACACGGCCAATGGCAACACAACAATGGGAACAATGGGAACACAACACAATCCAGTACCTAATATGCAGCCTAATATGGAAGTCCTTTCACTTCTTCTGTCTTGACTCATACTACTTGAAGCGATTCTGACTGCTCATACGGAAGGAACTGACCTAAGTTCAAGAAAAATATACTCTGTAGAGAGCCTTTGAGTGAGCAGTGAATGCAAGATAGAGCAATAGCATATGGGTAGCAAGTGCTGCACCTTTAAGAGCCACCCTGGTGGTCGGAGTGCCAGGGGAAGGAGTGGCCGGTGTGGCAGCTGTCAGAGGTGATTCGCCCGCTGAAAGTGGCACGGAAACAAAGCCACACCAACGGTTATATAAATATAAATCGGTGATATAGAGCATGCTCCCCGATGGGAGCCGTGTGTGGCGCGTGCCAAAATTAGCACCTGTGCTGCGATAGCTACAGCGATTTTTCAGGCTACCCAAATCACCCTCTGGGGTCTCCTGTGTCTTGAAACCACCGCCCCTAACACAAAAGCAGAAGATCTTTAAAAGCAATCTGCACTCGACTGTTGTAAGAGGCGTGTGGAGGCACTAGACTGTTGTAGCGCACGACTGTTGTAAGAGGCATGTGTAGGTGTCGTCACTTATGGCCTTGCACATGCAGGTGGCCCTACTATGAGTGAGATGTACAGAGAAACATGCATAGCAGTAAGTGACCGTGCACAACCA
This sequence comes from Hyalomma asiaticum, assembly GCA_013339685.2. Lineage (NCBI taxonomy): Eukaryota > Metazoa > Arthropoda > Arachnida > Ixodida > Ixodidae > Hyalomma > Hyalomma asiaticum. Next base: position 21,898,946 of record CM023490.1, read on the forward strand.
TTAATATCGCCCAGTCATGCCCATTTTTCGTCATAAAAAGCAAGGCGTGCTCGTTTTCCTAGAAAAATTTACTGGGCAAGTTATTTTTCCTTTGCAAGCACAAGTGCTTGCATGCACTCCGTTTCTTGTGTAGAGTCTGTCATTCACCAATACTTGTCATTTGGTTTGCTTTCGTTTCCGTTGTCGAAATCTGCAAACTTACTACTTTCCTCTCAATAATGTCTTGTCAAGCATACTGATCACTTATCGGGAGCGAATTGTCGGGCAAGGACAGCCCGTGATGACGAATTTTATTTTGAAAGTCACCCAGAGGGTGTTTATTAATAATGTATTTATGGACGACAACAGCGGTTTTTCACAGTAGTCTCGCGCCCATTTTGCTGTGCTGGTCATTGTGCTGCAACTGTATGCCAGAGTACATATTAACAACTAAATGCCGGTCTTGCAACTGTGTATGAAGGGCCCTGTGATATTAGTTGGAATGGCAATGGCTACATATCCTCCTCATCTTAACAAATTTTTCAGAAGTGTTGGAACCACTGCGTGCAGATTCCTGCATGGGAAAATGTTTGAACGGTCTGTAGAACAAGCGGCTGCGTGCAATTTATTAGGTCTTCAGTTGGTTTCGTTTGCACATTGTTCTAAAAATGTGCAAACGAAACAACTGAAGCATTCTAAAAATGTGCAAACGAAACAACTGAAGCATTGGCGTCATTGTCCTTTAAATGATACATGAGCAAAGGACAAGTTGGCACGCGTGCAAATATACGAAACAGGTGCGCTGTATACGAACAGGCACACTCGCTTGAACAGGAGTTTATCTATTCTATAGTAGAGTGGCTTTAAAGACCACGCAGACCAGTTTGAAAAGTGAATTGCAATAAAGTGTGCTTGCTTTGTCTTCAGGATTGCGCTGCCATGGATGTCCGGCGATGGATGGCCCATTTCCAAGGACCATCGTGATGCCACTCTTCTCGATGATGCATATTCGATCTGCTGTGACAATGAGTGGCGTGCATCGGTGCGACCTTCTCGGAAGCAAATGGAAAGGTGAATAGGGTATTCAGTAGATCTAGCGAGTGTTGACTGCGACGAGTGTCAAGATTTCAGTGAATACTGCTGTGGAAATGTGCTTTTTCTCCTGTCTCATCTCGTCTTATGTGAAGTAAGCCAGAAAAGTGCATGACGATCAGTTACTACAATGGTAAAAGATGCGTCCCAAGAAGTAGGTACAAAATTTATCAACTGCACAAAGAAGCACGGGGCACTCACATTGTGAATGAATTTTTTTCTGGTGGGGATGGGAGGTGATTGGCGTAGGCCATAGCATATTCTCGACTGCACTGAGGTTGAGCTGCAGACCACTTGATGAGGCTGCATCCTCGGAAATATGTCTTACTATGCTTACGAGTGTATTTGGGTGGGAAATATTTCCAGCCATTGAGTTTATTAACATCGACGAAAACAATTTTGAACCTTCCAATTTTGACTTTCTCCCTTTCCAAAAGCGTCAGAACTGTTTCCCCTAAATGAAGGATTTCATTATTTCTACAGTGAGATAATTCCTTTGAGCTGCAATAGAAAAAATCTTAAAGCCTGCACAACATAGCAGTCCTTAGAAATAAACTCAGCCCGAACAATGTTTCTTACCAAATGGTATGTACCTCACTCAGCGCGGTCGGGTCAAAGTGTGCTAATATTGAAGTTGAGGGTGTCGATTACCACACAGGAGGAAGAAGCATTTCGAGGAGCTGAGCTGCAGACCACTTGATGAGGCTGCATCCTCGGAAATATGTCGCAATATGCTTACGAGTGTATTTGCGTGGGAAATATTTCCATCTATTGAGTTTCCAGCATTGAGCCATTAACAGTGACGAAAAAAATCTGAACTCAGCCTGAACGATGTTTTTTACAAAATGGTCGAAAATTTTTCTGCGTCGAAACTATGCAGGCACATTTATGAGTGTTAACAAAGCGCTCGCTCGTTTGGCATAGCACATCCCCAGTGGTCATGTTGAAACATTTCGGCACCCACGTTACAGTTCTATTGTAGCTAGTACACTAGGTGCACTGTCTCACCAGCTGCTTTTCGCCCTCTGCATCTCCTTTAAGGCTTTCTTCACGTTCCCGTGCCATTACTGGTGGCAAGTAAGGCGCCACTGGGCTGGTACTCCTAATATTACACTGGTTAGCGCTGTCAGAAGGTACCCAAGCCTGAGTTAGTGAGGTTGATGTGACGGGTTTAGTGAGGCGAGTGAGTCCATCCGCTGTGCCAATTGGTGGCATGCCTTGCGGAGATGGCCGCATTCCAGGGCACAGCATTGCCTGCCATTCATCTGTCAGGAAGGGTGAGGGTGAGTGCTCTGAGTTAAGTGTGCTTTACTAAACGGTACTTAATATGATCGTCGCAAAGGATCGACGTATTTTGTAAGGCTGTACAAACACGATATCTGAAACCAATGCCGCAGAGGACTTGTGCTTCGTCTTTAACGGTAGAGCGCCATAGTGCCATTTGGTAGGGGTGTAACCAAACGGGGTGTTTCGGTACCAAAACACCCCTTGTAATAATCTGGATGCTACAAAGCCGCCGTATTTCCCAATTTACACCTTTTTTTCCTCCAATGATATTTGCACAGTGTATCGTACAACCCTCCTACCACCCCCAACCCCCTCCCCACTTTGCTGCCGAAAGATACTTCTTAAAGGAGCCTCTACTACAGTGTGTTCGGGGATACAAAGCCCTATTAAGCCGAGCTAGATAGTGTATGCTTATCGACGTTCGTTGCATAGGGCTGGCTGCATGATGTAACATTTTTACGTGAAACTGTTCAAATCGCAGTGTACCGCCATAGGGGGTGAACCCGTGCAAGCTGTGACAATGTGCTGCGTGCCGAGGCGTAGGGCATACGTTGCCCAGCCTGGATGCTCCCCATCCAGGGACCAACAGAGGTGAGCATGCGTAGTCTGTGGCATGCAAAGACTGAAGTGTCAGCTGTCCGTGGAGGACATAGCTGTCACTTTACACAGTAGCTATCACTGTTCGCGAGTGGAGCACTGAATGAACGTTGCGCAGTAGTCCGATAAAACGTGCAAGTGGATACGAAACGCAAAGTTATCCTAGAATATTGAGGATGATGACACGTGCATCCTTAAATGACCGTATTCCTGCGGCCCCTTTTTGTCTGTCATCATAAAACCACAGTAAATGTGCGTATATATGTGCATACGCATGCACATTTATGCTCCTGAAAAGGTGCTAGGTGCAGGGCGGTTTAGTGAGGTGAGTGAGCGGGTAGGCGGAGCCTTCACCTTCACCTCACAGAAAGGCAGGTAGTCTAAATAAGCTATCACTGTTGCTGTGTTGTGCTGTGCTGTGTTGCATCAGTTGCTGTGTTAAGCATGGCCTGTGGGTGGAGGAGTGGTATAATGATGCAGCACTAGCTTCACCATACTGCAACAAAAGGCATGCCTGACCAAGGTATTCCTATTCTAGGTGCCCAACCTGGCATGCCCAACCTAGGTGGTGGGTTTGAATCTAGGTGTGGTGACACGCAAGTTCACTTGGTGGATCAGTGCATCAGTTGCTGTGTTTAAGCATAGCCTGTTAAAGGAAAGCTGCTCGGTCTCGCCAGCAAGCCCGCGACTGTTGCTGCCATCGCTGCACCCCTGGCAACAAAGACAGGTTACTGTGCTTTTCTGCCGGCATGATGGAAAAGGGTACGCACCCTTGAGTAGAGTAGACCAGGAGAGTTCAAGGGATGCAACCTCCTGTGCTCTAATGCAGTACGACTAGTAGTTTTGGAGAAAGCTGCGATGTTAGGCGTGTCTGCAGAAGATGCTCTTGGCAGTCGTGGTTGACAATTCAACTACAGAATCGCCCACAGGCCGATAGAAGGCCGGGGTTACTAGAGGAGTCGGAGGGTGGAAAGGAGTCCCCCATTCTCTGACAAGATTACTTGCACAAGGTTCTTGAAATCATGCAAAGCACAATTTCCTTTTATAAGGACATCCCTAGCAATGCTCCCTGTGTCAGCGCCGTTTTTTACAATCTCTGTTAGTGCAGAAAGTGCATAGACGAAAGCGACAAGTTAGCATGCACAGTGGCAACGGGTTGCGCGTCGCGGTCTGCACAGAAAGTCACGCATGAAACTGTGATGTCCTCGTCAGCGGAGGACAATGTTGGGCCCTGCTGGTTTCAATGCTGTGAGTATCGAGCAGGACGCGCAAAATACGAAAGATAAACGCGGCCCTGTGAAATGCAGAGGAGTGATAACACTTGGTGCATACCACAATATGGGCTATGCGTATTAGATTAATAACCCTCACTAAATTTGGTTTCGCTGCCCTTTGGTTTCGCTGTTGCATTACCCTCCTCTGAATTATGTTCGCAGGGTACAGTGTTCGAGTATTGAGCTCAGGACAACTGCAAGGCAAAACCGTGCAGTGATCTGCAATGGCAGCTGTGGCAATCCGTGGCATGCCGCCAGCCTACCTGGTGTCTGCAGCAGGATGGGTTAGTAGAATGAGTGCGCTATGCAGTGGCTGTGGCTATGGCAGCTACAGCAATGCTGAGCAATTAAGGGTTTGCCGTTTGTGTCTTACGTCATTATCACGCTCACAATATAGATCTTTATTAACAGTAAGCATTGTTTCACAGCTCACTGCAGGAGCAGGGGCTAAAGGCAATCAAGCCTGACAAAGGCCCCTGTCCCTCCACAGTTTGTAACAGTGCACAGTATTCTATTACAACATATAAACCAAAGGCATTTGAAATTTAGGAAGCAACTTGCACTCCTATAAAAAAATACACAATGTTTACACAGCGTAATCTACTTAAACAAGTTGCACGCACGAAAACATACTACAGCGATGCAAAAATAAGTTACAGAAATGAGAAGCGTGAAAGGCATGGCGATATATATCATAGTTCAGTGAAATAAGTTCATCACTTGTTTTTTGAAGGCAGCCCTACCAGTTTCGCTGTCTGCTAGAATATTTAAAATATGAGGCACCTTAATTTAGGTTCTTAATTAGTTCTTAATTTAGGTGTTTGCTTTTTATGTAAATGTAGTACGCCCCGACAGTCCTCTTTCTTGCTAACATATTTATGACCGTCACAAAGCAAGAATGGCTGTTTGCAGTAAAGTCGTTTCGGACATAACAGCAGCTGCAATTGCATTACAACCACCACAGTATGTACCGGAAACTAAATGAGTCAGCATGTATGCTTCTACCAAGGTAGAAGCATAAGGTTATGCTTAAGGTAGAAGCAAATGGCATAAGGTAGCATTAGGCATAAGCTTTACCAGCAGGGGATGTGCATGCCGTTAGAGATGCATGTTGTCTGTTTCCTTCCCTAATAATGAAGACTTACCAGCTCGACAGAACTTGCTACAATAAACCTGTTGGAGCTGTTGGAGCCGGCTATGACAATTCTGCTTTGCCACGGGTTATGAAGGAGTTAAGGTGTATACATTGCCAGATGCAGTGAAAAAGTGCGGCTAGAGCCAATGTCTCCATCTTCCTGTATCACAGGTGGGCGGATCATTCCTAGCGAAAATTCTAATGGAAAAACTAATAGCCTATGAGGTTATTGACACCAATAGACGTATGAGACTTAATATACACTATAAAATTTTAACTCCCTTAAGGGTGTAAATGACCTATCCCATGGGCACGGAGTGAGCTCACGGGCGATACCCTTTTTGTGTGTAGAGCAAAAATGGAGGATGCATGTGCTTTTCAATCGCACTAGCTGTGACACAGCATTTGATTTTAGCTACATTTTTAGCTGCCAGTGGGGATATTACTGTTATGCACAATAACAAAATAACGATACACAGGACATCTGCTGATCAAGGGTTGGATAACTGGTAGCTGTGCATCACACATATCTGTTAATCTAAACCCACCAAATATTCACTGCCAAATTGCCAAGAAATCATACATCTCTGGGTTCCTCATTTACACCCTTAAGGGTGTAAATTTTTTACCGTGTAAACTAATGCAAACTAATAAAGCTATAAGACACCTATAAGACACCTATAAGACAAGTAAAGATTCCTATAAGACTAATACAATACTAATAAGACTAATAGAAAACTTATTAGACTAATACAAATCTTTATTAGAATTTTTGCTAGAGATGTGTCGTAGTCATGACATGGCAATGATATGCGCCATTAATTTTGGAACGTAAATCCAAAAGAAAAGGGGCCCAGTGGGTGCTCATGATTTGGAAGGACAATGACTACGCATCTTCCAGATCTTCCCAAATTTTCCAGAAGTGTGGCAGCCGATACTTGCAAATTTCCTGCATGGGCAAATGGAGTGTGAGAAAATCTGCCACAATAGATGCACAAGCAGTTGCGTGCCAGATCACAAATTGTGCTGTTGTTGAAACGTGGTCACTCAGTGGTCAACTTGCAAGCTCACTCATGAACATCTAGTTTTTGCTGCGGAACATCCGTAAGAAGCGCGCTCGCATCACTGTTTTTTGTGTATGTTGTAGTGCCCGAAGGCGAAACACTGCCTGCATCCATCGTCTGTGGCAGTCGGTAGCGTGCTCTCGGTCTCGCCAGCAAGCCCACGACGGTTGCTGCCATCGCTGCATCCCTGGCAACAAAACAGGTTACTGCACTTTTCTGCCGGCATGATGGAAAAGGGTATCTGCGTAAGCAGTATTAAGCAGTGTGGCATCTAAACATTGAGACATAGTTATTACTAGATCTGCCGTTTTGACTGTTGTTTTGACCATGAAATATCGTCGTGGTTGAAATGTGAATGCCAGGCAACATTTAAGAAATGGTTAATCTAGGTACTCCTACCAAGGTACTAGATGTCCAGTACCTGGATTCTCCTTAACTGTGTAATCTCCATCTTGTATTTATACAACTTACACTTTTAATTCTTCCCACTTTGTTTGTGTATATGAATGTATCACGGGTGGCGGATCGTGTGTATGAAATGTCGTAGAAATGCCCTGTTATTGCATTTGTATGTGGATACGCATACACGTATATATTGCAAACTTGTACCAAATCGGACCGCCCCGCCACGGTGGTCTAGTGGCTATGGTACTCGGCTACTGATCCGAGGGTCGCGGGATCGAATCCCTGCCGTGGCGGCTGCATTTCGATGGAGGCGAAATGTTGAGGCCCGTGTGCTGTGCAATGTCAGTGCACGCTAAGGAACCCCAGGTGGTCGAAATTTCCAAAGCCCTCCACTACGGCGTCTCTCATAATCAGAACTGGTTTTGGGACGTTAAACCCCACAAAACAACAAAACAACAAATCGACCGATAACTAGCCACACAAGCAGATTGCATATCGTTTTTGCAGATCCTGTAAAAGCAGATCTAGGACAGCGCGAGGATACGGTGCATGTAGAGTACAGTACATGAATGCCCTTCTTTACAATCTGTTTGCGCAGGGAATGCACAGACAGATGAATCCTACTGAAGCGGCAAGTTTGTCTACACTGTGGCAACGAGTTGCGTGCTGCAGGCTCCACTGCAGGCTCCACAGAAGGCAACAAGTGCAACCGTGATGTCCTCGTCAGCGGAGGATCATATCGCCACCCTGCTGCCATCCCTTGCGGTGAGTATCAAGCAGGACGTGCAAGGTTGACTCAACCCGGCTACGTGCAATGTGTCTGAATAAGCCTTACCGAGGCTCGTGTGCTCAGATTCAAATGGAGGTTATATTTCTGGTGGAGGTTATATAGTTCCCTCAAAATTATGTACAGGGCTTTGATATCTGATTACCCCCTGTTCAATTACGTTTGCAGGCGACGGTATTCGATTTCAGGACAACTGCAACGCAAAACCGTGCTGCAGTGGCCGCAGCCGTCCATGGCCACTTCCTGCCTTCATGCACCCGAGGATGGGTGAGTAGGCCGTGCGCTCCGCTGTTGGAGCCGGCTACGACAGTTCGGCTTTGCCACGGGTTATGAAGGGGTTAAGGTGTATACATTGCCAGATGCAGTGAAAAAGTGCGGCTAGACCCAATGTTTGCACGAGTTTTGTCGTCGTTTTTTTTAAAATGTGGGGTACCTTAGGGGCCTGGGCTTGAGGCGTCTAATGGCAAGGGCCAAGGCATATTAACTGCCCAAAACGGTTAAAATTGATCCAGATTAAGAATGGTAAAGCTAACCCAGATAAGTGCAATGAAATAAGAGTCATCATTGGGCATTCTCGCCATTCAAGCATGTTTTCGTTTCAACTCCGATCAGTTCATACACCCATTCCTGTCAATATGGATGTCATAGGAGGCACGGGGATCCACCATAATGGGATGTGCGTGGCAGTAAAGAGGTCCATGTCGTCTGTTTCTTTTCCTAATAATGACCTACCAGCTCGACAGAACTTGCTACTACAAACCATTTGGAGGGTTATGCGTGCTTTTAGCACAGCTCAGCTGGGGGCTATGGCGGCACCCAGCTGAGTGGAGTATTATAGACCTATAGAACGGCTAAGTTCCAATAACAGGCTCACTACTGGAGGGGCAGTCAAGCAGAGAAACGGCCATATATGTCAGGCTTCACAGGGTTCCTAACTTAAGGACTTGTTTGCGCAGGCGGGTGCTGTGGGGTGACTTTCTCTGCTCGTCAGCCAGTGTGACTGCTTCTAAGCCTCCAGGGGTTCGTTTATTCACTGACGATGAAGGCTGTGTTGTGGCACTTCGACGCAGTATGTGATGTCACCTTCAACTTCGAAACAAAATGTTATAGCTTGTTGCATATATGCAAGTGTCAAAGGAAAGTTTATTTGTATAATTAGCTGGGGAAGCAATTTTAAGCTAGCCTGAATTGCTTGTTCCTACTCAAATTTGCAGTGCGGTCTACTGTGGCATTCATGGCGCTTGGTTCTGGCTGCTGGAAAGAACAAGCGCAGATAACGCCAATAAAGGTAGGTGAGAACATAGCTGGCGCCAACAGTTTCAGCTTTATATCGGGGATCAAACCAACAATCAACATTAGTTGCAAGGCAAGAATGAAAAAACAGGCTGCCTTTTCCTGTTTTCCTCCTTTTCCCCCCTTAAAACCTGTTTGTGCCTTATGCACCCTGCTGGCTTCTGCAGAACAAACTTTTTGTACTCATTTCTCTGGTTCCACTTGTTAATTGATGTTTTGTGGTTAACATCCCTGCGTTTCGCATAGCTTGGGTCTACGTTCTGAAACTTTATTGATTCCAACATTTGGAATGCCTTGCGCATCTCGTTCCTATGCTTGGGCCACGCCCCGAGCAGACGTTCCTGTACTTGGGCCACGCCCCGGGCAGACGTTCCTGTACTTGGGCCACGCCCCGGGCAGACGTTGCTGCTGCTGTGACGACCCTAGCTGGGCAACGTCCTGGTTCTGTGTACAAGTACCTGGGCCGCGCCCCAGTGGTGCTGCGGCTGTTCTTGGAGCTGGGCCGCGTCCCGGCGCTGTGTCCCGTACCTGGCCCACACCTCAACGCATTGCCACGCCTGAGCCACGTCTCAACGCATACTCTTGAGACTCGGGCCGTTACCTTGAGTCTCCTGGATGGAACTCGGCTGCATTTTGACTGCCGGTGCGCTGGAACAGCCTAGTCTTCGTTTGTGTATTGTTCGTGTTTGTCCCATGTCTGTTGTCTGATAAACTTGTTCCTCTGTTCGTCTGGGTTCTTCCTTCGTGCGTCTGGCTGACCTGCGCATCTCGGCAGGAGTGGCATATGGTGTGATAAAATATGTGGTCGACTGTACAGCATTATTTGTTCGCATATGTGACGCGTGAGATTTGCTCTCCAGTTGCGGACAAAAGAAATCTCTTCGGAATGCCTTCAGTGAGCTTTGATTGGGACTTACTCTGATGCTTACAGAGTCGTGAGCGATGCTGGGCCTTACAACACCGAAACATCACCCAGCGCCGCTTCAACGCACCAAACCAGCTGCAGCCATGGCAGCCAAGTTGCAGGTCGCCTGAACCCCGCACATTATCGGGTAAAGCAAATGATGTGGAGTTTGGTTAACCGCTATTAAGCAGAACGTTAATACTTAATGTACCAATGGTCTTACGTGGGAAAAGGTTCAGTTCTGCCACTAATGCTTGCTTTCTCCCAGGCAGTATGCAGTGTCCTGGATGAGGTGCAATAGATGGCGATTTCCGTGGTATCAAGGCACCGATTATGGGCGAGTGTTCGATCTGCTGCGACAGCGATCTGCGTGCAGCCGGTGTGACCTGCTCTGCTCGTAGCCGGAGCTTCTGCTACGGAGCAGAAGTCACATTGGTGAGCATGGTTATTATGTATCATAGTGAGCACATTTAATATGTTACCGCTAGAACCCAGGATACTGCAGTGGAATTGATAAGCGACACACCCATTTCTTAAAGAAATCTTCAAATAAATTTGGTAAGCATTAATAATGCTCTAATAATGTTCTAATAATGAGCTAAGCAGGACAGCTATTTTTAGATGCCGTAGTTTATTATTTATACACAGCACATAAATTCGCATTTCTGTTGGTCTGCAAATGAATCATTACCTGACCTCGTAATCCCAATGCTTGCATTCAGGGATGGCTCAGTTTGTCTCTAGACTGTGCTGTCTGTGCTTGTGAAGACTATTGTGAAGCTTATTGCGACCACGGTGCTTTTTTGTTTGTTTGTTTGCAGACCCTGCTAGACGTCCACTCGGAGAGTACTGCGTTCTTCCGCTGTGGCATTCCGTTGCGTGCAGCGCAGCACCACTCGCCATTAAGGGGCTGTTGCACACCTCATCTGAAGGAAGATCTGCACCACTACACACTCAACTGGTAAAATCCAGCTGCCACAATGCAGCATCAAATGTAGATACCAGAGTTTGGCCATCTTTTGACAGTGGCATCAAATGGCCTCTTTGAACTCATTATGCTTTGTTTGAGTCACACAGTCACATTATGTTGTGCGCAGCTACAGTCTACAGTACACTACAGTACGCCCTTAAGAAGATACTATTTTGTGGCTCTGTTACACAGGCTGAATTTGAAATTTGGTAAAGGAAAAGTGTTCCTCAACTTTCGGGGGACACTGTTTTAACCACTCAGTAAATTTACTGCTGCTTCGCTCAATACTTTGCTCGCTGTCAATAAAATCTCCCTACTAAGTATTGGATTCTGCGGACTTGGCCCCGCCACGGTGGCTCAGCTATGGTACGCGGGATCAAATTTCGGCCGTGGCGGATGCATTCCGATTGTGGCAAAATGTTGAGGCACCTAATTTCCGGAGCACTCCGCTACGGCATCTTATCGATAAGATCGTAGATATATCGCACTAGGACAGCATCACAGAATTAAAAAGAAATGTGCTTATTTAAGCACGTTTCTTCTAAATTCCGTGGAAATAATTATGGGTAGTAATGTGGCCAATAATGCGAATATCACGGAAGTTCCGACAGGATCGCATTGTCTCGTAATGTAATGTAGATAATGTGATGTAATGTAGATAATGTAATGTGATGTTCTCGGGTCACAATGAACAAGACTCGTTTACAAGACTGCGTAGCATTTATTGGGGTAGCAAGAAGACGCCGAAGCGATGCATTGCTGTTGCTAGCTGGAAGCGGTCTGGCATGCAAGAGCGGGGGCGCGCTCGCTATGAATGCTCCCGCTTACGTCACTCGGTGCGTCTCGTGCAACGCCAGTCGCTGACTCCGGCGTCTCGTAGCAGCTATGGTACTCTGCTGCAAATCCAAGGATCGCGGGATCAAATCCCGACCACGGCAGCTAACATCTATAACACTGCTTCTATGCAGGCTTCGGTGAGCAGGTTGCCGCGATGAGGGCTTCACTCCTGCCTGCAGCAGTGGTTCTATGAAAAACGGTACTCCACTGCTGCAGTGCAGTCCGCATTGTCAGCGCAATGGTGGTCAAAATTTACAATTAGCTTCATTACGGTGTCTCACAGTGGCGGTAAGCCCACATGTAGCACTAATCCTTTAGTGTTAATCCTTTAGTGTTAAAGAGATCTTAGATATTTATTGACCTTCTTTACTTAGTATACTCACTGAGACTGTTGATCATCGTGGGAAAAGTAATACATGTGTAGGTGTCGCGCAAAACCTCGTTAAATCATTGCGATTGCCTTGACTACCGAAATATCTCCTTAGTATAAAGGTTGCACAGCCTTGACAGTTGCTACGACATCCTCCGTTATTGCGACACATCATTCACATGTTCCGACACCGTCACCACTAGTAAAATACAGCATAGCTCTTTTCCCTGCGCTTTCCTATGGTAGACCAAGTTAGCCCTAAGAAAGTTGTTTTGGATGTTTACCGATTTACAAGCTTTGTGTTGGGGCATGTGCCACGGTGTTGCTGCCGCTGTCATGTTCATCCACGACTCTAGCATCTTCGTGGCACCCACACAATTACCTTTGCCTTCCTTTGCACTACTTTTGAAATATCTGATGCTGTTTCACATGTCAGAAGAGTGCTATTTTATGAGGCGCGTACACTGTGGAGCACACCAAAGTAGCTTCAACCACCTGGGGCTCTTAGCATGTTAAGCATCGAGATGGGGCAGCCATGGCTGGAATTATGTGCCGAGACCTGGAGCCCTACTGCCCCATGGCTGGCATTATGTGCCGAGACCTGGAGCCCTAATAGCTAAGCTTCCACGGCGGACGGAAACAAAGCCACACCAACGGTTATATAAATATAAATCGGTGATATAGAGCATGCTCCCCGATGGGAGCCGTGTGTGGGGCGTGCGAAAATTAGCACCTGTGCTGCGATAGCTACAGCGATTTTTCAGGCTACCCAAATCACCCTCTGGGGTCTCCTGTGTCTTGAAACCACCGCCCCTAACACAAAAGCGGAAGATCTTTAAAAGCAATCTGCACTCGACTGTTGTAAGAGGCGTGTGTAGGCGTCGTCACTTATGGCCTTGCACATGCAGGTGCATAGCAGTATGTGACCGTGCACAACCATTAATATCGCCCACTCATGCCCATTTTTCGTCATAAAAAGCAAGGCGTGCTCGTTTTCCTAGAAAAATTTACTGGGCAAGTTATTTTTCCTTTGCAAGCACAAGTGCTTGCATGCACTCCGTTTCTTGTGTAGAATCTGTCATTCACCAATACTTGTCATTTGGTTTGCTTTCGTTTCCGTTGTCGAAATCTGCAAACTTACTACTTGTATTGTATTTATAGACGACAACAGCGGTTTTTCACAGTAGTCTCGCGCCATTTTGCTGTGCTGGTCACTGTGCTGCAACTGTATGCCAGAGTACATATTAACAACTAAATGCGGGTCTTGCAACTTTGTATGAAGGGCCCTGTGATATTAGTTGGAATGGCAATGGCTACATATCCTCCTCATCTTAACAAATTTTTCAGAAGTGTTGGAACCACTGCGTGCAGATTCCTGCATGGGAAAATGTGTGAACGGTCTGTAGAACAAGCGGCTGCGTGCAATTTATTAGGTCTTCAGTTGGTTTCGTTTGCACATTGTTCTAAAAATGTGCAAACGAAACAACTGAAGCATTGGCGTCATTGTCCTTTAAATGATTGAATGATTTATCAGAAATTCATGATACATTGCATATGAAAAATACATACTGTAAGTCAGTAAATGTATAAAATGGCTTCTCATTTAGGGCAGGCTACCAGAGTGACGTCGGTGACATCACTCGGGCGTCCTGTAGGACTGTATGGCGCCCCCAAGGTAACTGTTTCCGCAATTCCAGCTTAACCACAGTTGTTTTTATTGAGGTAAAGCACCTTCATTTCAACGTGGATGCTCTAAGCATGTGAAGTGCCCTGCTGATTGATTGTAGTGTCGTGCTTGTAGTGTGCTCCTGGTTTTATTGGAGTACCAGTGACGCATTGCTGAGCCATTGACCATGCTAGGTCTTCTACATTATATTGCACGTAGAACTTGGTCGATATTATAGTCATAGTGACTGTAGGACTGTAGTCTATACAGCACACACTATGTGCAGAGTTCTTGCCATGACCTAAACTGATAAAGAAAGGAGGGAAAAATGCAGCACACTACCTTGTTCAGTCAAGCTTTTTTTCTATTCTCAAGATCATATATGCCTGCAAAAGTTGCACGTTCGGGAATACACAGCTGGCCCCTGAATACAGACGTATTCTCTCACAGATAGCACAGATTTGCAGGTATAAGCATGAGAATATTCGCTTCATAAATATTTATTCTTTTCTGCATACGTCTTTCAAAGCACTGGTGCCTTTCCGGCTTTTCACAATAAAGTCAGTTCTGACATCGTAAAATGCAGCTAATTATTTGTAATGACGATGATCATGCATTCTCCACAGAAGCGATCAGACAGAACCTTGCCTTTTTCAGAAGTGCGTCGTCCTCTGCTTAAATTTGTTACTTAAAGTAACAAATTTTTAAGGATGAGTGCAGTGAAGTGAAGCTAGCAACCTAGCTTGAGATTAGGTTAGGTTAGGTTAGGCCAGCATAGACAAGAACGGGCCTAGCTACGATTCCCGCTGAATCACTACATGGTACTTCACGGTTTAATACTGTACAATTTCCACAGCCAGCTACCGTGAAATAATGGAATTTATACTCGGGCATTCTAGCGGTTCATCGCATGGATATCCTTGTCAGCGGAAAGTAGCTTCTTATAACGACGTACTCGTGCAATGCTCGAGAACTCATCAGTTAGTCTTCTTACATAATGACGTACTCGTGCGAGGACCCAATAAGTGTTGCAGGGTGCAATATGGGTATACATGCCTAGGGTATACATGCCTAGGGCTAAAACAAACTCTGTGGCTCGTTTTCAAACTTGGCATAATTGCTGTTGAGGAACGGTGCACTCATACGAGTATGGCAGTTTACGGATACTCTTTGTGCCATTGTTTCTATGGAACTAGCTTAACTGCATTCCATGTGGCTTCCTAGGGAATCCCCGATCTGCTGACTCCTCGACATGTGCAGATAGAATTTTTAAATCGTGCTTTCAACAACGAAATTCCCATATGACACATATAGTGGGCTGTGTCCTTGTTTCCATTGTACCAGCATGCAGTCTGTAGTGGTTGTCCGTGGCACTACAGTAATTCTCATTGCTTAACAGCGAGCACAATGCCTTGTGCCGAGTGACCGCTGAGCCCAGATTTCCTTTATGGGAAAATGCATGTGCAGTGTCATCATTTCATTAGTAACAGATATAAGATATTCATGTTCAAGTGAAGGCAGTAAACTGCGCTTGCTTTCTCTTCAGCATTGTGCTGCCGTGGATGTATGGCCACCTGGTCTCCACATTGTAGACGCCGCATTTCCCGTGGCTTTCGCTCTGCTAGACGCTGCATATTCGATCTGCTGTGACAATGAATGGCGTGCAGCAGTGAAACCTTCTCTACTCAGAAAGAGGGTAAGGTGAACATGTTCAATAGATTTTGCGAGCGTTTTGGTTGTGACCTTTAAGAGTGCTAATGAACTGTGACAAGGTTTCGGTTTCAGGTTTAAAAGATAAACTATCTCGGACACAATCTGATAAGAATAAATGTGATTGTTCATAGGTGATTTAATCCAACTGTACAGGTTGTGGCTGTGCTGGACACTAATTTTAGTAAATTACATTTGATTTTTTCATATAACGCAGTTGTCCTCCGGTCAAGCAAAAGCTGGAATTGCTTGCGGAATAGGCTTTTGTATCAGGTTTATGGAAGTGCATCACGTAGCTTCCTCTCTTAGTCTCTGCTTCAGTAGTTTGAATCTTCTGACATTTTGGATCGGCGGGGCGTCGTAGCGGTCAAAAGCCCTTAAAATGAAAGGTTGCAGTTCTTCCTTACAGGTCAGTGATTCCAATTGAAATAGTTAAACTTTCAGGCCTAATTCAGGTCGTATTTAGCATCTGTTTTGTATATACTGTCAATATGCCAGAGTTTGAAATACGTACCACTTTTCGATGAAAATGAGTGAAAAATGAGGGGATATTCTGACAGTGTTCTTTGATGCCCAATTTACGCGATAAACAGTGCAGCTGTTGTAGCGAGATCTTCCCACGGCTCCAATATTACACCTTTAGCCCAGTTAATGCGGCTTTGGTTAATTTAACTCACTTAATTCATTGAATTTACGTTTCTTATGAGGAACTCTTCCTCGTCGTGCACACTGTGGAATCTGTCTGCCGTCGTAAATTGTCCCCCGCGTTCGTTTATTCTGCAGAAGCGATCAGACAGAACCTTGCCATTTCTAGCTCTTTCCCAAGAATAGGGCGGTTGAGTGCTTTAATCTTTCTGCGTTGCTGTTCTATCGAATACACCCAGATGAATTGTGCCTCTGTTGAATCTGATGTATCATGCATGCACAGCCGTCCGTTCAGGACAACAGCTAAGGAGTGCGACGGAACAGGCGATATGCAGTGAAAGTCAATTGCGTGCCGGCTCCGTCCCGCACGCCTCAGCAGCGCTGTCCAATGGACACCCACACGTGAGTAAGTCTGATGCCAAATTAATTTCATGTCTAGTGGAGAGCTCGGTAGGCACCAAGCGACTGTTTAGTGTGATGCACTCTCGGTGCATGAGCTTTTTCAAACAATATACAGACTTTGTGGCACGTACCAAAGGCCATATGCCAAGTCTGTATTGATTACTATTGATTAGTTTCGTGTCCTTATGCAACCTGTAAAACACTAGTGTTGCTGCCACTTGTAAATTGACAGTATGTGTATGTCCACTTGTTACGTTTTTGAAATAGCGCATAAGAAACATGACCTGTTAAAACGAAGCAAGAATAAGCTGCATGGATATGCAGGTCATCCTTGCTTCGTTTGCTAAATATGAGGTACAGGTTATGTGGGATACGATTATTTGCGCCTTGCTTGCGTGTGCAGATATGACGTAATCAAGGGACCTGTGGCAGTCAGCTGCGTGCACCATCATTTACGCGCTTCCCTTGCGCACACTCTGCACCTAATGGTAAGTGCAGCGCGAATAACTTGTGACGTCACGTATGACGTGCGACTATCAATGTGGAATAGCATATACTAAAAGGATGTTGGGTAGCTGCGCTGTGCCCATGCATGCAGGAGGGAGTAGCCACGGAAGGCTGGTGCATGATGTGGATATGGGCACTGGACTTTGATGTAGATCTTTCCTAATACATTAGAACCTCGTTATAACAAACCTGGATATAACGAACTATCGGATTTAATGAAGTAATCGCAAATCCCTTGAAATTCCTCTATATGAAATTGATATTGGTTATAACGAACTATAACGAACTTCGTTATAACGAGGTTTTACTGTACATTGTGTTTACAATATATACAAAGAGGCAGTAGGCAGCCCGGCGTAAAAACACTCTGCACTTTTCAGGACACTGTAGAGGTGGAAGGCATATGGAGCTCCAGGTGAGCGACGTGTGCAGTTGAAGTCCCGTTGACGACTTCTTAAATATCATAAATGGTCAATGGCCTTGTATAAGAGCTTACAGGTGTTAGGACAGTAGGAGGGATCCGGGAAAATAGATTTCTGTGGCGGTTATTCGACGAGGTAGTGAAGTCAGTCCCACATATCAAAGGCACGCTGATTTATAACAATCCGGAAGTTGCCCTCGACCGTTGTAATACGCTTGTAGGCGTTGTTTGCTGATGGCCTTGCAAGTGCAGTTGACCCTCCTCTGTGTGAGATGTACAGTGGAACATACATAGCACTAAGTGAAATGTTGGTGCTTGTTGATTCGCACAACTCGTGCGAAGTTCAACAAGCACCAACATTTCGTAGCGCAAGTGTCGCGCCCATTTGACGTCCCAGGCTTCCAAATGCACCATAAAGAAACAGGACGCAAGCAACAGGAGCCCCGCTTATTCTAGCGATTGGTATGTGAAAAGCAAGGTGTGCTCACTTAACTAGGAAAAACTACTGAGGTAGTTGGGTTTCTTTTACACGTACAACGGATCGCTTCAATTCTGTTTCTTATGTCGCAGCTGTCGTTCACCAGTACTTGCACTTCGTTTGCTGTCGTTTCTCTTCTCAAAACAGCAGCCCTATTACTTTCCTTTGAAAGGCGAATGGCAATAAACTGCGCTTGCTTTCTCTTCAGGAGAGCACTGCCCTAGATGTGTGTCAATGGACGGAGTCTCTCCAGACGTCCTATCTGCTGTTACAATGAATGGCGTGCAGCGGTGTGACCTTCTCTACTCAGAAGTGAACCGAAAGGTGAATGATGGCTTATCACAAGCTTGTTGTCGAGCGAGGGCGCTTTGCAATGACAATTTTGAATTCACGTGAAATTTGCCCAAGGCTTGTTTCTTGCTAACTTATTATGCCCCTTATAAAGCTAGAATGGCTTTTCACAATAGTCAGTTCTGACATCGTAAAATGCAGCTAATTATTTGTAATGACGATGATCATGCATTCTCCGCAGAAGCGATCAGACAGAACCTTGCCTTTTTCAGAAGTGCGTCGTCCTCTGCTTAAATTTGTTACTTAAAGTAACAAATTTTTAAGGATGAGTGCAGTTTCTTTACCGCGTTAGTAATAGATAAAAACATATTCCTATACGGTTTGAAAGGTGAATGGCAATAAACTGCGCTTGCTTTCTCTTCAGCAGAGTGCTGCCCTAGATGTGAGGCAATGGACGGAGTTTCTCCAGAGAGACCATCCCATCTGCCGTTACAATGAATGGCGTGCAGCGGTGCGACCTTCCCTACTCGGAAGTGAACCGAAAGGTGAGCGTTGATTGAGACATTGTGACGGTGATTTGGATAAGGAAAAGTGGCTATCGAGTTTAGCAAGATTTCGGGAGACACCGCTGTGGAAATGTGCCTAAATGTTGTTTCGAAATTTCTAAATTTCTAACATATATTGTTATACATGTTTATAGGTGATTTGCTCCGATAGGATGCAGGTTGTGGCTAAGCTGGACACTCTAGGCTAGCTGCGAGTAGCATGTGTTGTGTGTTCTGTTTTCTTCTCCGTCCCCAACAAAAACGGCAAGTTTATTTGCACTGTGGCAACAGGTTGCGTGCTGTGTTCCGGTTAAGCATATGTGAAAGTTATATGAAAAGCCCGTAATAACTCCATGCAGATTAAGTTGTTGTTTGAGATTTTTAGGAGTGCGTCATGCACCTTGTTTTCAAATCCGTACGTCTGTAGTACTCTGAATTTCCTGACATTTGGAATCGATGGGGCGTTTTAGAGCTGCCCCTAAGTTTATCAAGATCCGCACTGGAAGGTAGTATTTGTTCTTAGTAAAAGACCAAACTTTTGTAGGTGGCATGCGGTCCGGCGGTACAGAGGTTATGGTGGGCGGCTGCTGATCCGCGTGATCGATTTTTGATCCCATCCGTGGCTACTTGCCTTAAGCTATTTCTGTTAAATCGATCCTTTATTAGATCCTATTTTAAATAAGAATACCACTTTGAGCATTGTACCCTATGTAAACTGCTCAAGTACGTAGGGTTGTGTGCATCACGTAGCAACATTGCGACGCACTGTGTCAATTTTTACGTGAAACATTTCCATTGGCAGCATACCGGCGTAAGGGACAAACAAGATGTCTGCTGCATCGGACTTTACGCTGGCCAGCCAGATGCGTTTCTCTGAGCGAAATGCCACAGGTGAGCGCACGCATGTCTATATGTCATGCAGACACTGAAGTGGCAGACACTGAATTAGCTATGTCATCTTTAAATACGGGGTGTTAATAAGCCACTCTACATTTCGAATGTTACATACCTTCTTTGTGAGCTCTAGTGTTCAAAAATTCACAGCTGTCTAGAGACAAACTGAGCCATCCCTGAATGCAAGCATTGGGATTACGAGTAAATTATATATTTCTTTTTTTCGTTTCACATAACAGATCAGATTCGTTTGCAGATTAACAGATATGCAAATTTATGTGGTGTATATAAATGAATAATGAAAAATGAATGTCTTACAGGGCTCGCGGGCGCAGGTGCTAATACCGACCACGGCGGTCCCTCTTAAGTGGTCCTAAGTGGTCGCACTCATGAAATCGTGGGTTGTACATGTAAAACAGCGTAAAACAGTGTAGCGTGTAGTGTAGGCTTGGGACCATGAAAGTGCGCAGGGAGCACACAAGCGACGTGTCACACTGACGGTTTTTACAGTGTAGGACCTCCGTTACACCTTCCGCTTAGCAACGTACAGGGAAGATTGGGACACGCGGTGAAGCGTTCCACAAGTTTTCACCACCTCTGCACTGACGGCAAACATTGCACAGTCGCTAGCATTTTCACCTCTATCAAAAAGATTGCCGCAGATGTAATCGAACCTGCGTCCTTCGCGCCAGATAACTCGTCAAAGGCTGAGAAAGACCGTAGCTCTGCTGCAGGCAGCAGTCAAGCCCTCGTCAAGGCATTTCAATGCTGAGCCATTGACATGCTATCAAATTAACCTACGCACTCCCTCACATGGCGCAAGTTTTACCAGCACGAATCACTAATCACTGGTGATGGCAGTGAAGCGAAGCTGTGTTAGAAGGTGCTCTGCTAACGAAACAACAAATATGTTGGTTGTTTCGTTAAGTTGTTTGTAACAGACTGTCGTCCTCCTCAGAAGTCGAACACAGACTACACTTCGCCTGTCACGTGTCGATTCATGCCTTACGCATCGTGTAATTATTGCGCACTCGTGACGTCGTTCCGCCGAAAAGGCACGTGCGTACACATAGTTCCATCGGAGAAGGCTCAGTGCTCTTGCTGGCTAGTCTATCATCATGTGGGAGGGTGACGGTGTGTCTAACACATGTTACTACCCATGGGTCTACCACATGGGCGACGATGTGTGTACCTTCTGGCGAAACTGAGTTTTCCTTTGTGAGCCGAGAGATTACCTCTATTGAATACCCATGCTGGGTTCTCTTGCCAGTTCTGGGTTCGTTGCAGTTGACGCTGCAAATTTCAAATAATTACAAGCTTTGCTCCTGCCGTGAACACATATGTTAACGTTTGTGGGGTTAGGTCCATCCCAAGTTCCTACACATTTAAGAGTTATATTTT
>CM023490.1:21919999-21949191 GCA_013339685.2 Hyalomma asiaticum
AAAAGCAGTCGATTCGCGCGACGGAAAGCGATGAGGAAGGGGGGTGGGGACACTCATTCCTTCAGTTACTGCCAGTTGCGCTATAAACTCAATCGCAAGGTACATTGTTAGGGCCAGCGTTACCGCGACTTTCGTACTCGAGCTGATTTTCCCTGACAGAAGCCCAAATTCCCCGAGTTTTCCCTGAGATTTCCCAGACTAATCATATTCCCTGAGATTTCCCGGTTTTCCCGGTTTTCCCGGTTGGTAGACACGCTGGCCCGAGTATAAATTCCATTATTCCTCAAGGGTCGTCGCAGCAGAAATGTTATCTCAAGCTAGGTTGCTAGCTTCACTGGACTGTAGTGACCGAAAGTCACTACAGTCCTACAGTCACTATGACTATAATATCGACCAAGTTCTACGTCCAATATAATGTAGAAGACCTAGCATGGTCAATGGCTCAGCAATGCGTCACTGGTACTCCAATAAAACCAGGAGCACACTACAAGCACGACACTACAATCAATCAGCAGGACACTTCACATGCTCAGAGCATCCACGTTGAAATGAAGGTGCTTTAACTCAATAAAAACGACTGTGGTTAAGCTGGAATTGCAGAAACAGTTACCTTGGGGGCGCCATACAGTCCGATAGGACGCCCAAGTGATGTCACCGACGTCACTCTGGTAGCCTGCCCTAAATGAGAAGCCATTTTATACATTTACTGACAGTATGTATTTTTCATATGCAATGTATCATGAATTTCTGATAAATCATTCAATCAATATAAAAAATCCTTTGCATGTACTCATTTGCTCTGTATTTTGCATCCATTGCATACTCAAGGTCTCCCCTCGACTCCAGGAGAACTGCTAGAAAGCCGTTTCCTTCGCAAGTTTCATAAAGAACCTGCGTCAAGCAGCTAAAGCAATCGTCGGTATGGCTCCAGAACATAGTCAGCAGCGAGTTGTCAGTCAGTGTCAGCAAGCAACGGTTGTATATTTGGTATTAGATAATTCATTCTTTGGCAAGTTTTAACCTACTTGGCCGGGTTTGTGTATTTGGTATTGGATAATTGATTCCTTGGCAAGTTATAGCCTACTTGGTCGGGTTTGGATAGGGATGATTGACTGTGTCAAGTTGCGACAGGCAATGGTATGCATACTGACACGGGTGACTAGCGACACGCCACCTGCATGTTGTGTGGAGTAGCCTGAGTAGATTTGGGGGCCCAAGAAGGCTTTGCTGTATAGCTTAGTGAACGTCTTCCTCCGCTTCTCCACACACCCATGTCTTCACTGCTACTATGGCACACACCCACAAAGCACACAATTTACCAATACACTGGCAACCCTTCGGGAACATTCCCACACGTAAAAATATTGGTTTCGCACAGACCTAAAACTAATTGTCCAAGCTTTAGTGTCACAGGTGGCAGACACGCACCATTTCAAAGATTGGCAAATTCTCAAAAACATGGACATACAATGAATATACGCACTGAACCTTCGCTGCCGCACATTGCTACAGATTGGTGTAGTGTGAAGGCTTGAGATTAGCACGTCGTAATGTAAAACAGCGGTATACAACGGGCGATCACTCGGTGAATGTGACAGCTCAGACGTCGCATTCGAGACAACATACTCACTATGGGCGATAGCAGCAAGGATGCAATTACAGATCATGTGTTGGCTTAAAGCTGTCGATAGCAGGAATGTTGCGATTAAATGGCGAGCGCCGATGTGGAGTTGAGATGCTGCCATGCTGCACTCAGGATACCTGTATAGGAATAAAATAGAGATGTGACGTACAAATACAGCACTGAACTGATTTTATTCAGTTGTGAATCAGTTCCAAGTTGAGCTCTGTATTTGTGCCAATAGGTGGCGTTGTGGGAGCCGATGTCTGCCAGTCTGTGATACATTTTCGTATTTCGGGTCATCGCAACCGTAAGAGCTATTTCTGCCCTTGGCCGAATAGGCTCACCAAATAGTGCAAGCCATTTTAACAATACAAAACTCTATACAAAGGACACAGCCTACCATATGTGTCATATACGGGACAGCGAAGATCCCTTTCTGCAATGGAGAGTAATTATGAATTATTCTCTTCAGCCTTTGCACCGTCGAGATACACTGTATACAATACCCCTGAGCTTGCAAAATGCAAGCTCAGGGGTATTGTGTACAGTGTATCTCGACGGTGCAAAGTGGGCAAAGTTCACGTTGCTTAGCGCAGTGGCGCGGTGTGGAGTGCATGCCAGGAAAAATCAAAACAACATGACAGCCCGCAGCTCTGCTGGGGCCACTCAACCATCACATGGTCGTGCCTTAAGGTGAAACATAGCTATCTTCTGATCAACATAGCTATCTTCTGATCTGAAACATAGCTATCTCCTCTGATCAACTTCCAACAGTGTGGCGCACTCGCTATGCTGACCATATAGCAGCAACATGGAATGTAACATCTGACAGCCGTCCAATGTCCAATGGGCGCCATATATTATCAGGGCTACTCTAATGCAAGTGGCATGTCGTGGGCATCTATTGCCTTCGTATGAGTCTGGTATCGTGACAGGCACTGCTCACAGCTAGCTCACATCAGATAGTGCCTTAAGCTGCTAGTCGTACTTCATATATTATTATATTATAGTGCTTTTCAGGTCAGTATCGCGCTTTTCAGGTCAGTATCCTAGTGATGAAGCAGAGCCATAACTTATATAAAGTTATGCACGAAGTGTTATCGAAGTTCTGCATGCCCACAGGGTCACATTATCTCTCGTACCTCGCACATCTTGCTCGATACTCACTGCATAAGAAAGAAGGCGAGCTGGCCATGCAGGATCCTCCGCTGACGAGGACATCACGGTTCCACTTGGTACCTTCCGTGGAGCCTGCAGCACGCAACCCGTTGTCACAGCAGACACAAACTTGCCTTGGTGAACTTCGTCTGCCAGCGCATTTGCTGCACAAACATGAGATTGTAAAAATGGCTTTTAGCTAGCAACTACACGTAAGCATTCCTGAGGAAAATTGGTAAACTTCATTACACTTCAGGCAACAAGGACAGAGGCAAACACCGAACGCATGACAGGCACTGCTCACAGCTAGCCCAGCAACAAATTGCGCAACAATTTACCGATACACTGGCAACCCTTCGGGAACATTCCCACACGTAAAAATATTGGTTTCACACAGACCTAAAACTAATTGTCCATGCTTTAGTGGAGTCATTCGGGGAACCGATCAGTCACTTCTTGTGTATAATGGCAATCGCCTTCCGTGCCCTTAAAAGCTCAGCACACTGCCGGCGATACACTGAATATACGCACTGAACCTTCGCTGCCACACATTGCTACAGATTGTGAAGGGTTCAGATTAGCAAGTCGTAATCGAATCGTCACTACGGGTCACATCCCCACCATAAATAAAGTGAAGCGCCTTGCACTAAAGCAGCTATGGGCTTACTTCTGTCGCCTTCCTCCTTACTAGCGACGACTGTGCCTCCCATGTCAGCCGCTACGCTGAACTGTCCATAGCGACAGAGCCGCGATATCTCGACTGAGGCCGCCAGCCTCGGCAGTCCTAGCCTGTGTAATTTTACGCCGGCGACTGGCGCGTACGCCACCAGATGCCGCGACGATACCGTTGGCTGGCTCTTCAGTGCTCGTGACGTCGTGTGGCTTGCGCCTCGTGACACCCATCGGTTGTCCCTGGGGAGGGACGATGTGCGTACTTGAAACACTGTAGTAAATTACTCGCTTAACGCAGAGTGCTGATATTCTTATGCTAATGATCAGAGGGACCCCAGCCATTGGTGCAATGTAGTTGTACAAAATCACCAAAACCATTTCAGGGTCCCTTTAAACAACTTGTTCCTTTCTTCCTTTAGTTCTGACGGAGTGAGTTGCATGTGCAGAATGTGGACAATCCCTTTCACCCCGTTCCTGTCCTCGTTCACTGGTGGAAGCAGTACACAGCGAAGCATGGACCGTACTTGAGCTGTCCTACATCTCTGCTTTCACAGGCAAATGATGCGACGATCAACCATATGTACTCGGGTGTGACCACACCTAGATACAAACCGACCACCATCTAGCAACTGGGTAGTTGGCAGCATTTAGCGCGGCTGCAGTAAACATGCAACTAGAGCCAGATTGCAAGGCGCAGTCAACGAAGCATGGCTAACGTGGTAACACTTTTCTTTAAACCAGGTAATCGCTGGATTTATAATAAATCAGAAACCAATGCTTGTAGTGTGCAGCTCAATACGGTATTTTCTGCACAGCAATGCATGCAGTTCTCAAACAATGGCACTTTTGGTACAGTGCACGAGTGCAAGAATTTATTCACTGTGTCCTTAATTTACAGATTTGCTTCTATTATGCACACTTTCAGATGTTTCGTGCAAAGCCAACACAATATAACCGCAAGGTTAACACGTGACTTGTCAAGATTGCAAATACACACGTCACGTGACTCACATCGTCAGAACTGTATAAATAAAAATGTACGACAATTCCACATCAGACATACTGACATGTGGGAGGTAGCTGGACAGCGTCGCTGAGGCGTTGGGAACGAGGTCTGTGCGCAACCGGCTGTTACAGCAGGTTGACCCATCGTGCTCCCTAGCAGTTGTCCCGAACGGACGGCAATTCTGAAGCCTGCGTGCATCGAAGGCCCGATTCATCTGGGTGCATTCTCTTAGGTGCGAGGACAAAAACAACTGATCATGTGCGCGGACAAAAACAATGCGTAGAACGATTTACAAAGGACCGATCCCAAAGAGACTGCACGGCTTTGAACAGTCTCATAGGCAAAATGAAGTGTGAATTCTGTGAATCAAGCGGAATAACACTGAATGAGAATGCGATTTAAGTGTGTACAGGACTGGCTTGTTTGGTGATCTCCAATCTGCTTTTGCGCGTAAAAGATGAAGTTTGGTAAGCGTCCAATTTTGTGATTTGTGCCTATTTAATTAAAAGTTATTCAAAGGTGCTTTCAGTGAACCAATGGTATAATACTAAAGCGGTGCACCGCTCTCGCTACAACAGCTTCAATGTTTACTATAACGTACAGTGGGCACCAAAGAACACTTTCCGTTTCCCTTATTTCTCACTGTCATTTACATTGTGAAGTTGCCCACTTTTGCTTCATTGCCACTCACTTGTGTTCAGTATAATTTAATCCAATCGCAAATTGCTCACCCGTCTGGAGAGAAGCACAGCGCACGGTGTAGCATGAGCATGCGTGTCTGCGCTGGCACGCCACCGATTGCCACAGCACAGGAACGGTATGTCAGCGTTCCATTGCAGCTTGTGGAAATGAACCCACCTGCATGATTTATTCCGATGGGCTTATTACCGGCCGAAGTCCAAGGCTAAGGTATATGCGAAGCGTAGGTATAAACATCACGGAGTTGACCAATGATCTACAAGTTTCACGGTTCAAATTAGAATCACTGAACCTGAAAGGTAAGGCCCACATCAGGCTAATGTTGGGAACCTGACTTCCGGACGTCTGTAACCTTACGGCAACATTCAAAGGCATACTCTAAGACCCGAACAAGCCAGGCTCGTAAATAGGTCCCCGTGTACTGTGTGCACCTAATGCTTCACCGCAACTCACAGAATACAACGGAGCCTGCAGAGCGTGCTATCAGATTTTCAAACGGAAATATGGGAGTACGTCGAAGTCATGGTTGTGGACCATGACTGGCTCGCACTGATCAGATTAAGTCACTATCGAATTCACATTTTAAGCGAACCACCTTGCATCAATGCAGCTATGAGCTTGGTGTGTCGCGTCCCTCCCTGCCAGTGCAGGGAGGGACGTTACATGGCACCGTCATGCCACTACTGAGGCCCGCCGGCATCAGTAGGGCTGGTGATAGCTATGTTTGCGTGTGCCGGCGATCAGCACTGAGCTTTTTGCCGACGCGGGTGTGCGCGAGCAGGTGCCACGACAATGCCGTTGGATGGCACTTCATTGCTTATGCCTACTGGGTAAGCAGACCATCACGTCCCTGCGAATGAGTTTCTATGGTGGGTTGACAAATTGCGCAACAAATTTAGTGCAACAAGACTGCTGCTTCTCAACTCGATCAGCTGCAGAGTGCACACTAGCAACGACTAGCAACTACCTAAAAAAGGCAGTCATGTAGGCTCCGTAGTTGGCTGGCGAATAAAGCATTTCTTGGAACATGGCAGCTTCTTGGTATGCTTAGTTTATGTAGCCCATGTGCATGTAAATTTAATTGGGCTACCTGCCCAATGCATTTGCACGAAATCACAAATACAGTTTCAAGGTCGGTTTAACATCAGAGCTCGGCACCCACCTTGCTAATGTCCGAAGGTAATTTGGAAATGCCTGACCGATTGTGTCCTTCCAAATATTCTAATATACACAACAATTATGCGCCGAGCTTCCGAATTCTTACAATGGTCTGTGGCAGTCGATCCCATGATGGCGAAAGCCACTGCTCCAGGTGTGGGTAAGGACCCCAATCCCCTAGGCCATGTAAGAAGATAAATGGGGAACCGTGTTGTAAATTATTTTAAATCAAAGGAACACGTATGCGTGATGGCCAGATTCACACCAATTCGGCTGTACAGCGTGATAATATAAAAACTACGGCGTCAACGTTTCCAACAATGCTTAATATCTTTCACCATGGCGATACATTCAAATTGTTATTTATGAATGCTTTCTTGCTAAGAAAAGCACTGAACCTAGGCTACTGATGCTAGTTCAAATGATTCCATATGTACATACGCATAACATTGCGTATGTACAGAGCTAGAGACCTGACATTCCTGCCAAAACCATGTAACAGCTAGCTTGAAAAAGGAACCTGTATGATGCACTTCCATAACCTGAAATGAAAACCTATTATACGGGTAAATGCTTCGGGCTGTTCGGACAACCTCCTTTCACATACACTTCAGAGAACAACTTCCTGATGTTAGGAATAAGCTAGCTTAATTCACTGAAATTCATATCCAACTTATAACAATGCCTCAATCAGGGTCGTTACCAAAATGTCACTTGCAAGTCAATTCTGCCCATATATAGCAGCGTCGGAAAGCCGCAATCAACCTACTCAATGTGTTCCACTTCTTCCGAGCAGAGAAGGACACACCGCTGCACACAACTTATTGCCACAGAAGATCGCTTCTGCAACTTCGAGAAGATTGCCATAATGCCGCAGCGTCCGAGCCGGCGCAGACCTGCAAAGAAAGGGCAGTTTATTGCCGTTCACTTTCTTCAAAGCTAAAGCCGATGTCTCATTGATTCCTAAGCAATAAAGCAAATTCTCATGTTTTAAGAACTACTTGTTTCAAGAGAGAAAATTGGACAACACAAACCAAGACGTGTAACTTTCCTGCACGCAATCAATTGTGCAATTAGAGCGCCCGATAGTAACATTTCGGCACACTAGATTTTGCCACGCAGGAACCATCAGCTTTCACCCACTTGCGAAAAAGAATTCGTAAGAATTAGAGGATGCATAACCGTTGCCAGTCCAAATTAGCAGCCACAGGACCCTTTTAAGAGCCGAGCATGGAGGCGTTTCCTAGCGTAGCATAGACCTGTATAGTAAACTGGAGGGATGTGAAAGGGAAGTGAGGGAGAAGCATAGCACAGAGGGTGAGGCATAGGATAGCCTTGAACAGAAAGCAGTTAGGGTAAGCAGGAGAGGAGCTTCAAGCATAGCATAGGCATGTACATTATAGTATAGCCAGGTTCGGAAAGTGAGCTCAGAGCGAGGACTAAGGACGTAATAGTAAAGAAGGAAAGGAGCAGGACGTCTTAACACACTGCCGCCAAGCCAATATGAACACAGACCCGTGACCAAACCATACCTAAGTGCAGAGCTAGAGAAGTGACACATTCCCGCCAAAACTATGTAACAGCTAGTCAAGTGACAAATTGCATGGCCTAGTTGAGCTTGTAGCATTAAGTAGCTAGCTTTGCCACAAGCTCACTCTTAGTCCAACCTTGCTACACTTGTGCGAGCAGTCTTTGTTTTTGGATGACTTCAGAATCACTCTCCTACTGCTGTGCTCAAGGACACGGCACTGCCTCAACGACTGGCAGCATGAGGGTACAGTTACAAACTGGCAGCATCACATAACATCACTGATGCAAGCTTGCAAGCTTTCTGCTTTTTTGTACCATTGGTCAACTGCCGTCACTAATGACATGTCCAACATTAGGAATGTGAGGGTTACAAGAGTTTGATGGAGCACAGCCAATAACCATCTACATAGCTTTTGAACACTTATAGATGGTACTTCCTTCGCACGAATAAAGCATTTCTTGGAACATGGCAGCTTCCTGGTATGCTTAGTTTACGTAGCTCATATGCATGTAAATTTAATTGGGCTACCTGCCCAATGCATTTGCATGAAATCACAAATACAGTTTCAAGGTCGGTTTAACATCAGAGCTTGGCACCCACCCCCTCCCTACAGCTGAATCGTACTAGGCACGCCACCGATTAGCACAACGGATGGATGCCTCGCCTTGCTAATGTCCGAAGGTAATTTGGAAATGCCTGACTGATTGTGTACTTCCAAATATTCTAATATACACAACAATTATGCGCCGAGTTCCGAATTCTTACAATGGTCTGTGGCAGTCGATCCCATGATGGCGAAAGCCACTGCTCCAGGTGTGGGTGAGGACCCCATTCCCCTAGGCCATGTAAGAAGAGAAATAGGGAACCACATTGTAAATTATATTAAATCGAAGGAACACGTATGCATGATGGCCAGATTCACACCAGCAACTGACCAAAAAGCTTAATTCTCAATGTTTCAGTCACTGGACCGCGGCCACAAAATGCTGGGGGAAGCGATCAGAGGACGAAAAGCAAGCCGTATCTGTAGTGAAGCCCTCGTGCTGGAACCTCTTCATGCCAAGAATGTTAACGAATACAGCTTTCATGGCAAGTTACGATGTTAAAGATCACTTATTTTGCATTTACCTTTCGTGATAGCAGCGAAGGTGTGATTGAGGAACCGAGGCTGACAAGTACATTATGGCGAAGTGCGCGCCACCGAATACCACAGCCAATCTGGAAAATATCCCCATCGGCACAGCCTGCAAGAGAAAGAAAAACAGAGAAAAAAAAAAGTGCTGTCTTCAGTGCGCGTCAGGCATAAGCGAGAGAGGACCTGACGTAGAACAATCGCATTCCACAACGTGCACCGCACATATTGCAGCGCGAACGAATGGACGCCACCGTGGACATCTGAATCGGCAATTGATCAGAAATACTAGCTTTTTTTTTTTTCGAAATGATTCGCATATTCTCTACAGTCTGAAGACATCCTCAAAAGAAGACTGGTCCTCTTAAGCCAGCGTGTGAAGCAGTAGTAATGGCCATCGCTTTTCACACTGCACATTTGTGGGGTCTTCGCCCGTGTTGTGCACACATGTGATTTAATTGCATAAATATGTTGATTAATTGGTTTCTTTACTGATTTATTGCATTTCTTAAAAAGCCTATTAGAACAGTGGTTGTACTTGGGCACGCTGTACATAGCAGAATGCGAAAGCAGTACACATAGATGTTAACGTGACCCCGAATCTTGTACTTGCAGGTCAATAACACTAATCAAATCACGTGACAGTATCATGCCGTCACAGCGTTAAAGTATTGGATACGCTTACCAGGTGACACCCTCACAACCCCTTATGTGGTACTGCACGAAGCTCATCAGAGCAAATTGAAAAATTGCCGATAACTACTAAAATAACCATCGTCTAGGTAGCATTGATGACGCTTGATCATCTGGAAATGTTAAATGCATTTGTTCTTTGCTCCCAGTTACCCATACAAGAATTCTTTGAGCTTAATTAAGGAAGTAATTACATGCCCTTTCTCGTTGTGGCTTACGCTTCAGGCAACAACTCCCATTTCTCTCTGTAGCACAGTCCCTATTTCCAGCATGCAGCTGCATGCAGAGAGCACACAACGAACAATTCTCAGTGACTTAAAAGTCTTAATTCTGTGTGCATGATACATGAATTCAAAGGATGCATGCCTGTAAGCTGCAGGGGATCATTAGTAAGGTATCAACATCATCTGTGGATCAAACAGTGCATTTGGCCTAGATCACACATGCGACCACCGCTTGCCCCCATCCCAATCTACTTACCCCATGTTTCCAGCTAGGGGGGTAAGGGTAAGGAAAGGGAAGGAAAGGGCCGAATGGCTTGCAAGCAAAATATGTATCCGAGCAGTGGCCGCCACCCTTGCGGGACTGCCCACGAGTCCACACAACACTGGCGAGTGACAAAATACGGGCGTCGAATACAAACGACAAGCTACGCAAACTTGAAAAGGAAACGCACCCTAGATCCTACAATGTACGACCCGGTCCGTGGTCTAGGAAACTGAACTCTCGCCCACATTACATGGGAATGCGCACACTGCCGCTACAGGCCACACACAGCAATTGCACTGTCTCCATCCATGAACCTTTACGAAGAGGAGTAATGCCACAGGGTTGATATCGTGCAAAATCCTCTTCCCGACAGCTGAAGGCTAGGATCGTTGCGTCGCTGGGTAGCACACGACGTAGCATCTGTAGACTGATGCTTTGGCTGACCCTGTTGCGTGGCCTTGCAGATGCGCTGATAGTAAATCGGCCGCAAATGAACATACTTTCAGTTCAAAAAAATGGCAAAAAAAATCACACTGCGGTCTGGGAGGTAGGTACGGCACGGAGCGTCTGCTGCTGCAGTTACGTTTATAGAACCTAGGCTGCAAGCTCTGTCCACACACTTTTCTAGTTTAAGGTATGTTGCCTCCTTTAAAAACGATGATTTTTTTTAAAATGTCGAGTTATTTTTATTTTGCAGTAGCACATTCAGAATTGTGCTACCGCAAAATTACGTCTATCTTGTTTGGTTCAAAAGTTACGTTGTTTTTTACAACTGCCAATAGGTTTAGATTAGTTTGTGATGAAGTATTTTAAAGGTCAATAAATAATGATTGCGACCTTCTTTATTTCTTTTTATTCAAAAAGCACAAATTGCCGAGGGGGCACACGACGTGACGTGTGTGCCCCCTCGTGCCTGCGCACTGTTTTGTTTGGCCTATACGACTGTGTATATCACTTCAACAATGGAAATTGTGGCACGCTAGGCATCTTAAGGCGAGCTGGTGTCAACCCTGGCTACTACACCACAGTAGCTTGCCTCAGCAGCCCGAAAAAGCCCGAAAAAGACGAGCCGCTAAACGTTCTGACAGGGAACTTGTAGCAGCTAAGGAGGAACCCAGCTACGAGCCTGGCGGCTTTTAGCCTTCCACAACTATCTGATGTGTATAGCACATTTCGAAAAACTTTATTGTTGATTTTCTCATTTTCGGTTTTCCGGCTATAAAAAACCTAATTTTGTAGATAGTGCAAGCATTCTAGTCCATTGCACAGCCTGCATATGTAGCTACACTGCTGCCAAGCCATTTTTGTTTAGTATCACAAGATCATGACTTATGACCATTTGCATGATGGTCATATTTTGGGTAATTTCAGTAATTAAATGGTGATCAGATTTCAATTTTTTGGTCTAACATAATTGAAAGGTCTTTTTAAACAGCCTTTCTTACGTCAAACACAAAGCAATCAATTTAGAATCAAAATCTAAAAAAGCTTTCCAAAAAGGAGGCAACATACCTTAAATGATATAATCTTCAATCACCAAAGTGATTTAAGCTGTAAAAGTACAAAATGTTAACTGCTGTCATGGTATCCAGTCCGAAAGGCCACCCGAGTGAGGTCACCGACGTCAGTCGGGCGGCCTGCTGAATGGCGACAACTTTTTGTCTAGTGTGTTGCCACGCAACCTTCGTTCGTTGAGTGTACTTTCCCTCAAGTGTAGGTCGGCTCCTTCCGTTTCAGAACACTCCTTCAGAAGCTGCATCAAGAACCTGTGTGGCTGACAGCAGGGAATCTTGTGAGCAGTGGCTTGTATTGTGACAAATCTTTGGTACAATCATCATTCGCAGAAAGCATACCAGGAATTGATGGATTTTTTTTCCCTGGCATTTGTCTTGCCCCTGTCGCTAGGAAATGGTCACAGTCCCACGCCGCAAGCGAGAAGATACTCACCGCCGGCGATAGCAGAAAGGTCGCACAGATGTGGTGTTGCACCAGAGAGGGCGACAGCAGGAAGGTTGCGATTAAATATACCGTGCTAACTGTCCGTGATTACCTGCGTAGAAATAACGGATTACTGTCATCGGGTTACTGTCATCGACGCGCTATATATTCATGCTCAGCCACTACATTTGTCCTACTGGCTTGCCAAGTCCAATATTTCAATTGTGTGCAATATTGTGTGTATGACATTATTATGTGTACTGCATTCCCACTGCAAACAATGCAGTGCACGATGTCTTCATAATAGAACCACATGCGATGGTTTTCCAAAGGCTTCAGGAAAATATAAACTCTTAAATGTGTGGGAACTTGAGGATGGACCTAACCCCACAAACGTTAACATATGTGTTCACGGCAGGAGCAAAGCTTAGTAAATTATATTGAAATTTGCAGCGTCAACTGGCAACGAACCCAGAACTGGCAAGAGAACCCAGCATGGGTATTCAATAGAGGTAATCTCTCTGGCTCACAAAGGCCAGAAGGGTACACACATCGTCGCCCATGTGGTAGACACATGGGTAGTAAACATGTGGTAGACACACCGTCACCCTCCCACATGATGTAGACTAGCCAGCAAGAGCACTGAGCCTTCTCCGATGGAACTATGTGTACGCACGTGCCTTTTCGGCGGAACGCAGCTGGAGATTCCGGCATGTTGGCAGCTACAAGGGCAGCGCATAGGTACTTCTCAGCTCGCGTTGAGAACTTTCCGCCATCTCATGATGGAAGCTTAAACGCACCACCAAGATTGGCGTGGCTCCTCCGTGGTGCAGTTGTCTGAGGTGCTCGCGTAAGTGCTCATTTGATAAAGTAGTGCTTGTGGGTTCGAATCTCAGTTCGGGCGCGTCACAACCTGAACGTATACTGTATACAGTACGCTCGTGACTGAAATCTATTGTGCCGATCACTTTTTAACTATAAAACATTTCTTGGAACATTTCTTACAGGTGTTGATTGTAAACATAGAAAGTCAATTACCTAACCTAACCCATTTCCTACATGGGCCCATGAAAAGACTCACAGTATTGCTAAATAAATGTTAAATATTCTCTATGGGACATGACAGCATTGCTGGAAACCATAGAGCGTTCCACGGGTGCCAGAGATCGTAGCGGCGTGTAAACGTCCCAGCAAGGCCGATTCCTTTAAACAGCGGCAAGCAACATTGTTCGTAGACATTGGACTAATTGAATTCAGTGGACACCACGGCTATAGTGCACTATAATCGCGGCACTTAATCTCGATGCATCATGCGATGGCACGATAGCACGAAAGTACAATGTATCAATATTACAGTACGATGAGATAACATGACACCAAGGCCACCAGTGTACAACGGCCAAATCTTCTACCTACATTTTATGCTTTATTGTGGCAGCTAGCGTTTACCTGCAGTGTAATAAATGGCAAAGACAGCGGTAGTGCCAGTGCCAGGAAAGTGCTAGAGTCGGGGATGATTGTCGCACCGCCGACGACATCGCACACGCCCCTACTGAAAGCTTGTAATCATATCAGCGAACAAAAATGCAGAAACGTGCAGAGGAAGGAGTTATGCTTTATTTTACTAGTGGTGCCAGAGTGGGGGGCCACACGAATTACGCGTCGCAATGACAGAATTTTATTCCGGCGACGGGCAAGTCTTGCAAGCCTGTGTGAAAATTTTTGCAATGTAGGTCCTCACTTACACCTTTCCGCATGTAGCGTTAACACCACGTAGTACGGATATGAAGCCCCGCAGTGAAGCGTTCAATCGAGCGCCGCAATCGAGCCCTCTGCTGAGGATGCCTTTATGCCCTCCTCCTCGGAAGTCTGCTAGCACATGTAGAGTGAAAACAAAGGCAGGAATATACACAATACAGCCGATACAACTGCACTTCGCCTGCGACGTGTCTTACGCATCCTCTAGTTCTCGCACTCTAAGGACGACCTAATGAAGCGCTCAGCGTGTACGGCCAAGTCTATTGATACTGTGCTCATTTCAAAGGGGCCTAAAAGCTGTCCCAGATTTGCTGCGATCAACATTCGGGGACCGATAGGTCCATTCTTGGATTCCTTACTGATGATTGCCTGCCGTGCCTCTGTAGCTCAGGACTGGTCACGGACCCTAGGTTGCTGAAGGATACAGTTCGATGGAAGCCTGTCTGGTCGAGATGATACATGGTGAAGGTCAAAAACGTAAGGCACCGACCAAAGTATGTTTAATATACACACACAAACAAATAGACGTTTCGGCTCCCACACGGGAGCCTTGTTCACAAGTAAAATGAAAGCGCAGTGCCTTAGGTTTTTGACAACCTTGTTCAAGGATGGGCATACTATCAAGAAGGCGGACGTACACCTATTATATATACTGCTGCTTCTCTGCCACACCCTGCCATTAGAGGTTCGTATAGTGCCTGCAAACAATTCTTTATTCATATCTTCCTGTCTGCAGTACAAGGAAATCTGCATTCACATTCACTGTCATTTTGATGTCACGAGTGAGATAAGAAACTCACTGCCGACGAGGTTGCAAGGTTCTGTGCTGGTTCCAACAGGAGATAGCAGGAAAGTTGCGATAGCAGGCAGTATGCGGCTGTCAGAGCACCTGCGTAGAAAGAAGATGGATTGGCGTCAGTCGTCGGCGTGTAATATATTGAGCACTCAACCACTACCCTTGCCTTACTGGTTTGTCACTGTTTCTTTTGCTTCTATAGTCGCTTTCAGAAATTCCGTACAGCACCGTCGAAGCTGCAGGCCCCTTCAGCCAATAGAGCTTGTTATCTACCAATGGTGTTCACTGTTCTGACGGCTGCAGCCTTGGGAGGAGGAGGAGAGATAATGTGGAGCCCTATTGGCCGTAGCGGCTCGCAGTTGCGCCTCACAAAAATTCTGCACTCGAAGGCCTCGTAGCCTTAGCTCAGTTGCACGGAACTAGTAAAACAGTGTAAACTGACAAGGCCGGAGGACACACCGCAATTAAAATTATCAGATATTTGAGCCGAACATTTGTCAGCGACAGATATGGACACACTATGGTGCAAAGATTCATTGGCTCCAGATGTAATCACGAATACCTTGGAAATATATATTCGTGAAAAGAACCACTATCTTTTAGCCATGAGAGAGAGCCGCTAACGGAAACATTGCATTCCACTGAATTCTCACAACATCGATGCAGTGTGTGCAGACTTTGCAATAGGACCGCGTGCGATGCTTTGAGAAAGGTTTTGCGAAGATCACGAGAAACCTGAAATAAGATGTGAAGACTTGCGGATGAACCTAGCCGCACAAGATATTTCGGCAGTCAAGGCAATCGCAATGCTTTAATGGCGTTTCGCGCAACGTCTACAGACTGATTACTTTTCCCACGATGATCGATAATCACAGTGGGTATACGAAGTAAAAAAGGTGAATAAATACCCAAGA
Organism: Hyalomma asiaticum; assembly: GCA_013339685.2. Taxonomy (NCBI): domain Eukaryota; kingdom Metazoa; phylum Arthropoda; class Arachnida; order Ixodida; family Ixodidae; genus Hyalomma; species Hyalomma asiaticum. Next base: position 21,935,568 of record CM023490.1, read on the forward strand.
TCTCTTTCTGTAACACTTCAGGACTAATTACCAAAGATGCCTTTCCGAAGCTTCGTGCCTATAATGTTAAAAAAGAATAACAGCTTTTATACAATATACTGAAGGCTGCAAAATGATTGATTACTGGGGTTTAACATCCCAAAACCACGGTCTTATTGATAAGACGCCGTAGCAGAGTGCTCCAGAAATTTCAACCACCTGGTGTTCTTTAGCGTGCACTGACATCGGAATTTATCCGCCGCGGCCGGGATTCGATCCCGTGGCCCTCAGATCAGCAGCAGAGTACCACAGCGGGGTCACAGTAAGCGAAGTACTGAGATTATCAGATGCTTTCCTTTAGGAAAATTTCAAATTTGCCCCGTTAGCATGTGTAACAGAACCAAGAACCAAAGGGCGCACTGGCACAGCAGCTTGCATAAAGTGTCGAGGGGGTGGAGAGACTGTAGCTGCGCGCAACATTATGTGACCGACTGTGACGTTCACTATCTGGATGTCCCAACAAGACTAATTCCTCAAACAAAGCAATTCAATGAGGCCATTTGATGCGATAGATTGGCACTTGGTCCACTGCAAAAACACGGCCAAACTCTGATATCTACATTTGATGCTGCATTGTGGCAGCTGGATTTTACCAGTTGGGCGTGTAGTGACACAGTTCCTCCTCAGAAGAGGTCTGCAACAGCCCCTTAATGGCGAGTGGTACTGCGCCGCACGCAACGGAATGCCACAGCAGAAGGATGCAGTATGCTTCCATGGAGGTCTAGCAGGGTCTGAAAACAAAAAACGCCGTGGTCACAATAGGCTTCACAATAGTCTTCACAAGCACAGACAGCTGTCTAGAGACTCTGAGCCATCCCTGAATGCAATCATTGGGATTACGAGGTCCAGTAATATAAAGATTCGTTCCCATATTAACAGATATAAATTTATGTGCTCTATATAAATGAATAATGAACTCTGACATCTAATAATATTTTCACTACTTTGGGAAGTTACCCGCCGTGGGGAGCTTAGCCGATATGGCATTGTCTTACAGGGCTCGTGGGCACAGGCGCTAATTCCGGCCACGGCGGTCTCTCTTAAGTGGTCCTTAAGTGGTCGCACCTCATGAAATCGTGCAGTTCGTGCACGTAAAACAGCGTAAAACAGTGTAGCGTGTAGTGTAGGCTTGTGGACCATGAAAATGCGCAGGGAGCACACAAACGATGTGTCACATTGACGTTTTTTACAGTGTAGGTCCTCCGTTACACCTTTCCGCATAGCAACGTACAGGGAAGATGGGACGCCGCGGTGAAGCGTTCCCCAAGTTTTCACCACCTCTGCACTGACAGCAAACACTGCACAGTAAGCGGGTCGCTAGCATTTTCACCTCTATCAAAAAGATTGCCGCAGATGTAATCGAACCCGCGTCCTTCGCGCCAGATAACTCGTCAAAAGGCTGAGAAAGACCGTAGCTCTGCTGCAGGCAGCAGTGAAGCCCTCGTCAAGGCATTTCAATGCTGAGCCATTGACCATACTATCAAATTAACCTACGCACTCCCTCACATAGCGCAACATTTACCAGCACGTATCATGACATGATATAGCCGCTGCAAACAGAATCCTTTATTCATATCTTCCTGTCTGCAGTACAAGGAAATCTGCACGGCGAAACCTAACCTAAACTATGCTCCTCATGTTTAGTGGCGGAAACTTGTTGGCACGATACGAGGGGTCGCGATTCCTTTGCACTGCTAACTCTCATAGCTGTCCTCCTGGTTAACTCTTATCAGAGCGACAAGGAAATGCTTACCGAATTTATTTGAAGCTATTTAAGGAACGGGTGTCTCAGTTATTGAATTCCGCTGGAGTATTCCGGGGTCTATACGCTAACATATATCAAATGTGCTCACTAAGATACCTGTGAAAGTGATCTGCATGCAGTCGGTGCGATTGACTACATGTAGATTACTTTCGCAGCAGACACTCGCCCATAATTCCTGCCTTGGTACCAGTGAAGGCACCATCCACTGCACCTCATCCAGGACTCTGGACACTGCCTGGGAGGAAGCAAGCATAAGCTCCACAACTGCACATTTAACCGAACAGCACATCATTTGCATTACCTGATAATGTGCGGGGTTCATTCAGGCGACCAGCAACTTGGTTGCCTTGGCTGTGGCTGGTTTGGTGCGTCGAAGAGGCGATGGGTGATCTTTCGATGTTGAAAGCCCCAGCATCGCTCACGACTCTGTAAGCATTGGAGTAAGTTCCAATCAAAGCCGCTATTAGCGGTAGTGGGAGAATCACTCCGTGATGAGGTCCGTGTAGTTTGTCTTTAACACTGAGGCTAAGCCATGTATCAAGTGTGAATAACAGGAACACATGTAAGACCGCCTAAAGGGGTCACAGGAATGTGGCCATTTACATCCTTAGGTCAGTGAGCAGTAACTTCTGACCAGGGGAGGGCACAAACGCAGCATATGACATCACTACGACCCGAACCCAATGCTGAGTCTTCACACTGCTCAAGCAAAAAAGGTAACGAGTGCACGGTGAAGGATCACTGCGGGTAGTCGAGGCATCACTGAGGGTGGTATGATTAAAAACTAATACGTCGTCACATCGTCAACTGCTTGCCAGCATGCAACATGCAATATTCTGTAATGTACCCAACGAGCCAAAGTGTGCAAAGGCCAACAAAAACAGAACACAACGATCGAAGAACAGAAGTGTTAAGTGCCAATTGCATGGGAGCACATTCACAGCCTGCTCACCCTTTTAGACCACAGTCGGGTGAGTTCGGCTGCACGCCACTGATTGGTACAGCAGCCAGTGCAGATCCTTGGACGGCTTCGCCTTGCAGTCGTCCTGAACCCGAACACGTAAGTCAACTGCGAACATAATTCACTGGAGGGTTTGAATCCATCCCTATCTAATCACTGCTGTTGAGGTATAACCAGTGCTTTTCACGTCAGCAGCTTCGCAGTGACTAATAGTGCAGCATATTAATGGAATAACACATACTTCCACAACCATTATACTATGCCCATATCAAACGGCGAAATGCTCCAGATCCAAGTTCATTCTAAGCCCAGGTGGGCAAAATTTCCGGAGCGCTCGATTAAGAAGTGTCTTACCGCCAAGAGCGCAACCGAAACTACCAGGATTCTGTACGTAATAAATACAGCCCTTTCCGCCACTGAATCGCACAGCAGCCACTGATATACGTACGGCATTTTGCTAAGACAATTGTGAAATACGTCAAATATTGAATAGCGAGGTTCGTTCCTTAACAAGGAACCGCGTAACAATGCAACGACAATCTTTCACTATACATATGATCACGCTTGACTCATGTATTTTCTAGTAAAGGAACACACTACCTAATAGTTACGTATTGATGTCTTGCCTCACATATGTGTATTATTTGCTTTTTGATCGACAGTGTTCACAAGCATGAGCACAGTATCCCAAGAAAGACTAGCCTATACTCACCTCCTCGAACAGCAGAAAGGCGGCGGTCACTCAGGACCCGAGCGTGGTGCCAGGCTGCAGCACGACCGATTCGTGTCCTGAAGCCAACGATGTTGCTGGCGCCTGCGATGCATTACTCGTCAGGTGATTATGCACTCCAGGACTAAATGTACCGACAGGTGTACATTGCGACTAACACATTTCGAGAAATAAAATGACATACGCTGCTTGGGACACAAAATAATGAGTGCTATTAAGGTGAGATGCTTATGTTCTGTTTGGAGTCTGCCTTAATAAAATGATCTTTAAATTTCAACATTTACGTCACCAGAAATATGGAGCTGGTGCCAGCAAAATGAAAGCGGCAATAGCGTTCAACGATGTAGGGAGATTTTATTGACAGCGAGCGAAGTATTGAGTGAAGTGTTGAGGGGCTGGGAGAGACTGTAGCTGCGCAACACAACATAATGTGACTGAATGCGACTCAAACAAAGCATGAAGAGTTCAAAGAGGCCATTTGATGCCACTGTCAAAAGATGGCCAAACTCTGGTATCTACATTTGATGCTGCATTGTGGCAGCGGATTTTACCAGTTGAGGTGTAGTGGTGCAGATCTTTCCTTCAGATGAGGGTGCAACAGCCACCTTAATGGCGAGTGGTGCTGCGCTGCACGCAACGGAATGCCACAGCGGGAAGACGCAGTACTCTCGACGTGGACGTCTAGCAGGGTCTGCAAAAAACAAACAAACAAAAAAAAGCACGGGTCGCAATAAGCTTCACAAACAGTCTTCACAAGCACAGACAGACGAGTCTAGAGACCAACTGAGCCATCCCTGAATGCAAGCATTGGGATACGCAGGTCAGGTTAATGATTTCATTGCAGACCAACAGAAATGCGAATTTATGTGCTGTGTATAAATAATAAACTACGACATCTAAAAATAGCTGTCCTGGTTAGCTCGCTATTAGAACATTATTAGAGCATTATTAATGCTTACCGAATTTATTTGAAGCTTTCATTTTTAAGGAATGGGTGTGTCACATATCAAATTCCACTGCAGTATCCTGGGTTCTAGCGGTAACATTAAATGTGCTCACTATGATACATAACTATGCTCACCAATGGGACTTCTGCTCCGTAGCAGAAGCTCCGGCTACGAGCAGAGCAGGTCACACCGGCTGCACGCAGATCACTGTCGCAGCAGATCAACACTCGCCCATAATCGGTGCCTTGATACCAGGGAAATCGCCATCTATTGCACCTCATCCAGAACACTGCACACTGCCTGGGAGAAAGCAAGCATAAGTGGCAGAACTGCACCTCTTCCCACGTAAGACCATTGGTACATTAAGTATTAACGTTCCGCTTAATAGAGGTTAACAAAACTCCACATCACTTGCTTTACCTGATAATGTGCGGGGTTCAGGCGACCTGTAACTTGGTTGCCATGGCTGCCGCTGGTTTGGTGCGTCGAAGTGGCACTGGGTGATGTTTCGGTGTTGTAAGGCCCAGCATCGCTCACGACTCTGTAAACATCAGAGTAAGTCCCAATCAAAGCGGCTATTAGCGGTAGTGCGAGAATCGCACCGTGAACGCGTCAGGAGGGTGGATAGAGACTGTAGCTGCGTGCAACAATATTGTGACCGAGTGAGCAAGTGCCGCTTTTGGCACTTGCTCCACTGACCAAAGTCAGCCAAACTATGGTACATTTGAAGCTGCATTGAGGCAGCTGGCAAGCTGAATTACACATGCGAAGAACCCCGACCGTTGAGCATTTTAACTGTGGAGCATACGATCAGGGCATCACTGAGGGTGGTTGATGCTGCTGGCCAGTATGCAACATGCAATCTTTGTAATGAACCCAAAATTATGGGACTACAATATGTTAACTTGCGCTAACTGTTCCCCTAGTGTGCACCATGCGGTCAAGAAGCGCCCACGAAGCCTGCTAAGCTCACCTTTTTGGCCGCAGTAAGGTTGTGAGTTCGGCTGCACACCACTGATTGGTACAGCAGCCAGTGCAGATCCTGCATGGCTTTGCCTTGCAGTTGTCCTGAACCTGAACACGTAAGTCGACTGCGAACATAATTCAACGGAGGGTTATCCAGAGAGCAAAGTCATATTGGGATCGCTCTACATAATTTTGAGGTACGGCGCACTGGAGAGCTCCGGGAATTGACAACCGCATCTCTAGCATCCATTTAAGCCTACGAAAACGAGACTAAAGCATTTCGAATCCATCTCTATGTAATCACTGCTGTTGAGGTGTAATGGGCGCTTTTCCCGTCAGCAGCCTCGCTAATGACTAATAGTGCAGCTTTTTAACGGTGTAACGCATATACTTCCTCAGCCATTATATTGTGCTCATATCAATTAACCAGCGAAATGCTCCAGGTCCAAGTTCATTCTAAGCCCAGATGGGCAAAATTTCCGGAGCGCTTGATTAAGAAGTGTCTTACTGCCAAGAGCGCAGCCAAAACTATCATGATTCCGTACGTAATAAATACAGCCCTGTCTGCCAACGAGGTAGTGTTATTGTACCTCGCGTGTCCTGCTCGGTACTCACCTCAAGATAGGTGTACAGTAGTGATGAATGATTCTCTGTCTTGTATGCAGAATGTGGGCATTCTGCACACAAGACTCTTTTCTCTTTCTTGCCATGTGTTATTGTACAATGCAAAAAACTTGCCGTATTTCTGCGTGCTCCAGTGCAAATGTAGTCGAAAAACTACACTGCGTGAGATATGGATGCCATATGGTAGCGCCATCGGGAAACATGAGCTTGTGGAGAAACCCTGGGCAACTGCCAGCTGGCAGCACCAAATATTCGGCAGAGTCCTTTTTCGTGCATAGCATTTCATTTTTAACGCTGCCTAAAAAACGCTAGTGCTATGTATGTATGTATCTATGTATTTTCTAGCAAAGGAACACACTAACTAATAGTTACGTATTAATGTTGCGCCTCAGATATGTGTAATATTGCTTTTTGATCGACAATGTTCACAAGCATGAACACAGCTACCAGTTCAAGATGGCTGGGTGCTAGCTGGCTGAATCATGTGACTGACAAACAGAAAGACCAAAATTTTTGCATTCAAGTATCCCAAGAAAGACTAGCCTATACTCACCCTCGAACAGCAGAAAGGCGGCGGTCACTCGGGACCCGAGCGTGGTGCCAGGCTGCAGCGCACAATCGATTCGTGTCCTGAAGCCAACGATGTTGCTGGCGCCTGCGATGCATTACTCGTCAGGTGATTCTGCGCTCCAGGGACTAAATTTCATATCACCGATAGGTGTACATTGCGACTGACACATTTCGAGAAGTAAAATGACATACGCTGCTTAGGACACCGTTAAATTAATGAGTGCTGTTAAGGTGAGATTTTGATGTTCTGTTTGGAGTCTGCCTTAATAAAATGATCTTTAAATTTCAACATTTACGTTCAAGAGAATTCTGACATTTACGTACAACCCCCATTAATACCAGTACTGCATACAAGGGTGGTAAGCCCAATAAACAAACTCTCAATATCATTCTCATTTTCTAGCCAACTAAATTGGTACCAATAATATATGCGCACGAATACGTGAATGGTACCTGAATTGTTTATGCCAATAATCATTTTACAGAGAACTTGTACGTAGACATACTTGCCCAATCGCTGCATGCGAATACCTTAACAATGTGCAACGTAGATGTCGCGTTCTCAATGGACATGTTCGTACTACAAATTAGACGCTTCTAATTTTTTATACGGCAGCACTGTCTTCGTGCAACACACACTCCCAACTATGTTGACTTGTGTCGCATTGTCACCGTACTGCATACACAAAATCCGCTGCCTGCGGCGGCTGTGTGATTTCAACCGTTAACGCAGGATACACTGCAAAGCAAAAACTGCCTCAGTCGCTTCAGCGAACTCTGGCACAATGTTGTGATGGTTGTTGCAACAGGATATTGCAACAGTTTACATCAAAGCAATTCTGCCGGTTACTCTTTAATGCAGTAACGTGTAACCTGAACAGCTCATGTCCTCATCACTCATGCGAAGTTATGGCGAACACCTATGTCACCGTCACTATGTACTCATGTACATAGGTACACAGGTTTCCCATATATGTTCTATACGAAGGTGGTCAGCTGGAGTGCGGTTTTCCGGCAGTTTTTTCCACAAAATCCTGATATCGCTGTTCCCCAATTTTGCTGATAGCCCTGAAGCAGCCAGGCTCGTTCAATCTGCTCAGGAACTCTGCAATAATTTAAATAACTGAATGAACGATGTTTCAAACCAAAACCGAAAAGGGTACACGCTTTGTGCAGTGTCCTGCAACGATGTCACAACCTCCTTGTCACCAGAAATGTGGAGCTGGTGCCATATTACTGCAGCAATGAGTAGAACGTATATTAAAAATTTGAGATCAGTGGACAATGAAATATCGCTGAATTCGGAAAAATCGCTCCACCTAGTACACTTTTATTGCTCCTTTTTTAAGTAATGCGTTTCTTACCTGTTGTCACCAGAGATGCAGCGATTGCAGCAACCGTCGCTAACGAGCAGATGACGGTGCACCTTGGAGGCACGCTAAAGACAGTCACAGGGGGTGGATGCAGTCCGCCTTTTAACGAAGGTTATGTCTCGTCTGCACAAAAACATTACGGAGTGAGCGGGATGGGTACAAACGTTTCAAGCCAAGTAAAAGGTATCAGCATTATCTAGCTACATTATATCCATTACTTAAACATGTGCGTACTCTGTCAGAAACAAACTAGGGCATAACAGCACAATTTAAGTGTACTTTATTGTATTATCCGCTGCTTTTACCACACAGCTAAGACCTTTAACATACGCTGATTACCTTAACTATCAGTACCGAATCATAAAAATTTATGTCGCGATATGCTGTCGTATCCACACATCACAAACCGAAACCGAAAGATACCAATAGAACTAAATACGATTAGTTCCTAACAGCACTAGCTGTGGATTTCTAAAAGTTCAATTGAACAGGAAAACTTCAAATCATGCTTCAACTGCGTAGCATAAAATTAGTTAACCGGAACGTAAACTGCCCTAGGCCCTTATTCTAAAAAGGCACATGCAGGACGTTGCCCTGCAGTAGGCGTAGACATTCATTTAAATGCTGAAGCAGCTCGTACGGAGAATGTAAGAAATTCATGGCAGGTGGAGGGCTAGCACGTTTAATTCCGTGCAGATTCTTAATGGGCAACAATAGACGAATGAACAATTGAACAAAACCGAAAGGGGTAGACCTTTTGTGCAGTGCCTGCGATGGGATGACCTCGGTGAACACGTCAGATAATTTCCCGCAGTACCATCATGTCACCTTCTCATTGGTACGAGCAGATGACATGCCGGTAACAAGGGAAATGATGCTGGTACTGTTTCCGCCTCCAAAATGCAACCACCGCGGCCATAGCCACTAACTAGACCACCGTGATGGGGTGCAGAGGAGTAATGGCGTAGGGTAACTTCAGCTATATGCTTGATGCGATGGTATGAGAGACTCAAGCGTGTGCACGAAGGTACAATGTAGCAGTACGAAATTATACGACGCGACAACATGACACTATACGGCGCTTCGTCCACTGCAGAACGACTGTTCAACTCTCCTATCTACACTAGATGCTGCGTTATGGCAGATGGATTTCATCAGTTGAATGTATAGCCACACCGACCCTTCTCGTCATATGACTCGGGAAAAGCCCCTATGGAACGAGGCAGCACGCAACCGACTGCCACAGCAGAAGGACAGTTTGCTTCCGTGAACGTCTGGCAGGGTCTGCACAAAAGCACACAGGACATCATGATTGTCTTCAGAGGCACAGTAGTCTTCAGTTTAACGAAGCCATCATTCAATGAAAACAGAGATGAGTTCAGTTAGAAAAAATTCTTTCGCAGGACAACAGAAATTCACAACTATAGCTACAAATAAATGATGGATCAAACCTATAAGTAATTTCCTTACATTAAAAAAGTTAACGCGCCATGGAAGCTTAGCTGTTAGGGCTCGAGGACTTGGGACATAATTCCAGCCATGGCCGCCCCATCTCGATGCTTAACGCGCTAAGAGCCCCAGGTGGTCGAAGCTACTCCGGTGTATACAACTCGTAAAATAGCGCTCTTCTGACCCGTGAAACAGCCGTGGATGAACATGGCAGCGGCGGCAACGCCGTGGCACATGCCCCAACAGAAAGCTTGTAAATTAATCGGTAATCATGACTAGGGCTATGAATTAGGGCTAACAATTCTCTGAAAAGCGGGAGGTGAGCAGACTTGGTCGACCATAGGAAAGCGCAGGGAAAAGAGAAAAGAGCTATACTGTATTTTACTAGTGGTGCCGGAGTCTAACCATGTGAATGATGTGTCGTAACAAAGCGAATTGTAAATTTTGACCACCACTGCGCTGACAGTGCGGACTGCACTGCACAAGGACCTCTATCATATTCACGTCCATCGAAAATGCGACTGCCAAAGCTGCCACAGAGTCTTACCCACATTCTTCAGGCCAGCAGTGGCACACCATTTTTAATTGAAGCACTGCTGCAGGCAGGAGTGAAGCCCTCATGAGGGCATGTCAGTGCTGTGCTCTTTACTTCGTACTGACAAGTTAACTTACACAATCCCCCATTTGGAGGATTGCGGATGTTAAGCGTTTCAACTACGAAAGAGATTACTGTGCACTAACCACTGGTGTTAGCAGCAAAGCAATGTTTGAAGATGCTCTCATGACGATGGCATGGCACACAGCAGGCTTCCAATTTCCACAACGAATGCAACCTGCTCACCGAAGCCTGCATAGAAACAGTAGTAGTTAGTAGTTAGCAGATGTTAGTAGTCATGAACATGCTAACAGTGAGACTACATGCATGCACCTGGCTAGCAAAAAAATACAGGCATTACAAGACCACTTCGGCCTGTCACGTGTCAACACTGTGCGTCGTGCGCCCTGTAGCCGCCACAGCCGGGATTTGATCCCACGACCCTCAGATTTGCAGCCAAGTACAATACCGCATTATGAGACATTGTGTAGATTATGAGACAATGCGATCCTCTCGGAACTTCCGTGATATTCGCATTATTGGCCACATTTCTACCCATAATTATCTGGCGATGCTATCCTTGTGCGATATATTTTAGTCTACAATTAAGAGACAGTGATATGACATGTCGAAAATAATTTTTGAGAGGCAGCAATCAAGTGACGTACCCCGTTTTGGAGGAAAAGGGACCACGAGGCGATTGTGAAGCAGCACGGGGGGCTGCATACCGCATTTGCATCGGTTTGACGGGAGATCGTGTAATTTTTTCAATCAAGAAACTCCTAGCAGACGCTGCCTGGCCAGTAGCGCACCCAGGATTTCTGCCAGGGGGGGGGGTTCACGCTTTCACGAAGGACCGAGCAAGCGATTACACAGTTGTTGCGTGTGTAAACAAGTCATAAAATGCCAAATAGCGACATCAATGATGATTATCTTTATTATTTTTTTTCTGGGGTTTGCGCCGACATTAGCTCCACATTATTTCTAGGACATAGGGAGGCAGTTACGGAGTGGGAGGGAGGGTTAGGTCAGCTTCAGGGGGGTGGGGTTTACAGCCCCCGAAACCCCCCCCTGTCAGTGCGCCACTGTGCTGCGGGCGGAGGGCGCGTAGGGGTGGTCACGCCGCAAACCAACACCACCACACCACCAACCAGATTTAACTCTGCCATAAGCTGCTTCGCATCTAGGAGCCACAACTAATGCCTTTCATGAATAGCGAAATTTAATCCCATTCCATTTAGAAGCAGTTCTAACATATTGATATAGCTTGTGGTTGAAAGAATCACACCACATTTCGCGTAGAGAAGAGGGCGTGAACCACATCTGCTTGCCACCAAGCTACAAAATTGAATGCTGCATTTGTAATCTTCAAAAAATTAAATGGGCAAATGCCCAACTGATGGAATAGTGTCAGTAGAGAGACTTGTACCTCACCAAATGATAGTAGCGAGGATGTGGCTGATGAGCTTTCCCGAGGAGCAGCACGCCACCGGCTGCAGCAGCGAATGTGAAAGATGTCTCCGCCAGCGCAATCTGTGCAAGAAATGACCTAATGGTTAGTACTGTGCTACTAAAAAAAAAGCGTGGTTGTGCTATCACACACAGCAAGGTACTTTACACAGTGAACATGTCGTAACGAGGTCTCGGGAATATCCTGAAAACGTACAGCAATGCATTGACCGCGTGTATGCCAAACAGCCCTCCTCTAGAATGACCCTTCTTACTGCGTTTTTGAAAACATCCTGCAACATCCTTCTTACTGCGTTTGTGAAAACATCCTGCGTGCAAGCCCTTGTGAAACTTATTACGGTCTAGGTCTTCCGTTTCGCTGTACTGAAGCATTCCGCAAGTTTTGATCACCTGGAGCACCGACATCATACACTGCACAATACACGAGAAGCTAGCAATTCCATCTACATCGAAAATGCTATTGCTGCAGCCTCCAGAATCTTAAGCACTTCTAGGAGCTCTTTACTTGATTGTAACAAGTTAAATTAAGTACTCCCCTCATGAGGGAGTGAGCAAGTCAACCATTTCAACTGGGAAGGAAATTAGTACGCACTAAGCAATGGTGGTGGTAGCACAGATGGCTTAGACATGGTCACCAAAGCATCTTCAAAGTTACAATGCAGGCCACCAACGACGCAACAAGGCCACTGTTCCTTGGCTGCAAGATTACCATGCCATTAAGGATGAGACGAAACAAAAAGGCAAGAATATACATAATTAAGGAGCTACAACGTACCACTGTAGCTCACCTGTCACGTGTCTATTCGTGCATTACAAGTCCTGCATTTATCCTGCACTTGACGAAGCTCTCAAAGTCTCTTTAAGAGCTCAGACACTACGTTTCCGTACATCGTGACGAAGGAGTGCAATCAAGTGGAGCGGAAGCATGTGCATTTTTAAAACTGCCCAGCAAGCATAAGACGCATAGCTCTCCCGTTTGCCATGTAAAACCATTGCTACATTGAGGATTAACGTTCTGCTTACTACTTAAGACATACAATGAAAACCTGTCCGAGGCGGCCGCTCTATAATTAAGCTAATGCATCCATCGACAACACGTGCACGTGGCCAGAATAGCCAGTTCCCAAGAATTCAGAAATGTGGAAGTACATAGGGATAATTCATATGAAATTACGCATTTTCAAGAGATAGATCCTGTCAGCAATGAATATCAATGCAATGAATATCAAATTATGCCAAGAATAGATAAATCCAATCTCAGTATCCAAAAAATACCATCTGTGCAAAGCAGAATGGGTAGCATAGCGACCCATCGCATAGCTGTTCTCATCTCGAATTCCGTCACAGTGTAGTGGATGCGACACGATCACTAAAATATAATAAATGTGCTAAGATATACAAGAAATATCCTCACGACTGCGACTACCACGACGCACTGGAATCTTCACCGTGCCTCGGTGAGTACAAGTAGAGGAGGTCACACCGGTTGCACGCAGCTCCTTGCCACAGCATGTTGAACAGTCGCCGATAAACGCTGCCTGGTGAACGATGAGACGTTAACCATGGTACTCTGCTACATGGGTCATTTCATTTTTGAATAAAGGAGAGAAAAATATCTGAATTGCACATTTTTACGGATTTAAGAATATAGGAAAAAAAGAGCTATGCTGTATTTTACTAGTTATCTGATAACAGCAAGCAAATTGCCAACTTTGTGGGCGCCTTAATAAAATGGTTCCCAAGTGCGAATATTTACATACAGGAATCTGTTTCATTAATCTGGCCATCTTTCTGTCGCCAGAGGGGATAAATGTGGAATATAATGTTCGCAAAAGTGGTTTACTGAAACAAGTCACGTGGCACTGCCTTAAGCGACTTTTGCGGCAGTAATGTAAAGTTATGGACTTCATGGTTAATCAGGCATGTTAGTTAATATATTCATACTCATCAGTGTTAATTTCTGTATGTGCCAAGCGAAAGGTTGAGATTTTGGTAAAAAGTAATGTACCGCGATCATTCAAAATCGTGTAACGCAGTGTCACGCGACATGCTCCTGCCAACATCACATAACGCAATATCACGTCGCACGTTTCCGCCTAAATACGTCCTCAATCAGGATGTCAATGCCAAGGTCG
>CM023490.1:21949291-21988985 GCA_013339685.2 Hyalomma asiaticum
CAAATTATTCTCACGACTCGTGCATGTCCATTAGTGGGTACTAGATGAGAACATCTGGCAGCTAAACGGTTTAGTGCATGAAATTAATATGCAGGGGCATCAATTTTCTATCTTAAAACAGTGATTGTGTACCACGTGACTACGAGCATGTGGCCACCATGCATGTGTGAGCTGCTGGGCATAATCTCCCCTGCACAAGAAAATGGAAAAACTGGGCTTCAGTAATCTAAGACGTCTATGACACACCTTCTTAAATGAGAATCTTACTTGGAAACTTAAGCCTCGCCTAGCTGTCAAAATACTAGGTCATGCCCACAAAGTGAATACACCTAACTGAATGGCGCAGTGGGAGAGCCGCTCTGCTGCGTAAGTTGGTTGCTTGCCGAGTGTCCCGTACACATCAGTGACGCTGCCCAGCTGCCTTCCAGCTGTCAGTGTGCGTGCGCGTCCATTAATCTCTCATAGTAAGTTCAGCAGGCAATTTCTAGAAAAGGCTGACAAAGATTAGGAAGCCGCGATATAGGCCTAGTGCGCTCGTTTGGTGGTGCCACTGCTCTCTCACCGCACAGCGCCACAGCGGCCAGGATGGGCATTATCTGCGAGTTCCTGGTGCGCGCAAATCTTGGAGGCCATGCATTCGCTTTCCGGAACATAGCTCGAAGCTGCACCGAAAGGCGAGCCCCGTTTACTGTTTTGCTGCTATAGGCTGATCGCCAACGTTGACGATAGTTTAGAAGGAGCAGCCTGGCTCGCGGGGGCGACATACGCCATTATAATCGCACATACTGCGAGAACTGCTCAGTGCTGTCGATCCATTAGAAATCGGTCAGCGCATTGCGCAGACGAACGTGGATTGCGGCGTGCGTTTAGAAACTCGCATTAAACTTTCCTTGGTGTATTTCATATGCGTGCTCGCTAGCGAGCACGCATATGAGCACGCACCTAGCGAGCTCGCTAGTTTCGTGGTCGGTGCGCACTACCAGAAAGCTTGGCTGGTTGCTTTGCCTTATCAGCCGCCTTAAATAATAAAAAAAAAATCAAATAAAACGTGGGGAACCTCACGTAGCAATGGTCTTTTCGCTTTATAGCACTGTTAACGCGTCAAATCAGCACGCTATAGCTGTCATGCGGTGGCTGATTATTGCTTTGAATGATTTCTTATGCGCCGTCCTAGTCCTCCGCAGACTAAACAGGTAGGTTTTGTTCTATGAATTGCATGTAAACAGGCACTTCTGTAAACGCATCGTTGTCAGCTGCACAAAATAAAGAAAAACTGTGCAATGTTATCGCACCTCCGTGGCGCTGACCGTGTACGCCTATACGGCGGCATATCGTAATGTGCACTTGGAACAAGCAATCGACATATGCTACGTACGCACGCATGATCACAAAGCGAAATATCCCTGATCGTGTTTTTAGACTGCGCGAAATCGTTGCTTTTAATATGTTAAAATGTGTTTTTTTCGCCTGTAGGTCGTCTCACGACCAACCGATCATGAGTCAGAACTATCTATGCAATTTGTGGATGTCGCACATTAAATTTGTAGAGAGCTGCGCGACTAAAGCACCTGATCCTGTTCGTGGAATAGAACTCCGAGCACGTAAAAAGATATTTACCAACGAGCGGCAGCTTCACTGCGCTTGCCCAGCGGTTGCAAACCAATCACCGTTTCATTTACAGGGAAACGGATAAAATTTTATCGTTGGTACCTTCCTGATAGTGTTCTTAAAGCTACTATAGAATCCATATACGCGACAGAGCGTAGATGTAAAATATCCCTGCCGCGTACGCACGCTTGCGTTGCTTTGGCATGGCAGTTTTTTCCGGCGGCCGCCGCTAGTGGCCACATTGGCGCTGCACGCACGATTCGAAACAGGAGCGCACGAGGCCTATACAGTTTGGAAGACACGCGGCATGGTACAGTGTGTATTCCTTGCAATCTCTACCTCGAGTGCAATCTCTACCTCACGCTAGCTTTGTATGAAACTGCTGAAACTGTGCATAATAGTTGCAACTACGCATAATAGATGCCGCTCTGCCCGTGTCTTCATAAAACCACAATAAATAGGCGTGGGAAACGCGTGCACTCAAGCATGGTACCGAAAGGAACGGTAGTGCTGCATTTTTCAACAGCGGTGAAATTCTGTGAAGAAAATGGCTGATTTAGCTGCGCAAAATAGCGTATTTAGCCACAGCTTTTATATTACCACTGCTCTACAGCGAAATTGTGAAACTGTTTTTCTAATTTTCGACCCATTGTGGTCCCGTGCCAGTTTATGTTGGTTGCGACAATATCAAACATGAAGTTACAGGGGAGCAGTGCTCAACTAATGTACCCTAGAATATCGAGGATGATGACTGGTATGTCCTCAAATGGTCATATTCCTGTGGCCTCCTCCTGCCCGTGTCTTCATAAAACCACAATAAATGTGTGTGGGAAAATTAGCACCTGTGCTGCGATAGCTACAGTGATTTTTCAGGCTACCCAGAACGACCCAAGAGGGTCTTTCTGGGTTCTGGGGCACCATTGCGTCTAACAGAAAAGCGGAAGATTTTTAGAAGCCTCTACGGGCGGCACACAAGAGAAAGGGGGAGGGGGCACCACATGCTTCCAGATAACTCTATTTAATTAAATTTGAGGCACGCCGATTGATAACAATCCACAAAGTAGCATGTGTTTTGTATTGTTTTCTTCTCCATCCGTTCCTTGTAGCTTCGTTTACCAATTTTCTTTAGGAACGATCTTACACGAGGTCTCTAGCTGTTCTCCCTGGCTTAATGCCGTTCTTTATACAGTAGAACCTCGTTATAACTAACCCGGATATAACGAACTGTCGGATATAACGAAGTAATCGTCATTCCCTTTGAAATTCCTATAGATGAAATATATAAACTCTGACATGTTGCACCAACGAGGTTTTACTGTAATCCCTATTTGTGCAGGAAGTGTACCGAAGTTGCCAACGAAAGCCGCAAGTTTGTCTGCGCTGCGGCAACGGGTCGCGTGCTGCGGTCTCCACGGAAGGTCACGCATGGAACCGTGATGTCCTCGTCAGCGGAGGACCGAGGGTTTTACCTTGCAGCAAGCATCGCGCAGGAAACGCAAGGTGCGAAAGATAGCGCGATGCTGTGGGAATTCGGAGCACTGATAATGCTTGGTGCATAACAACATACGCCCTGTGCGTATTAGAATAATGATATCCCTTACTAAATTGCCACTTACTTGTTACGACGCTACTGACACAGGTTCGACTCTGCCAGCCGCGGTCGCATAACGAAATTCGACACGCTATAATCTCCTGTGACGTGCCGCCAGGAAGCTGGCGGCTGCCTTCCTGTGAATGTGCTGCTGGCTATGATAGTTAGTCTTTGTTGCGGGTTATGAACAAATAAAATGAAATAACATGACAGATTGTCAGGTGCAGTGCTGCCACAGAATGCGTGGATGAATGGTTTTGTGATCATTTTCTTTAAATGCCTCGAGCTGTTGGCATGTGAAGTTGTAATGGATCCAGATTAAGAATGGTCCGTGGAACCAGACTTTCCACTTTTTTCTTTTTTTCGACCCTCACGTGGACCTCGTAACTGAAATTAGCTGCCAGACTTTGCCAATGTCTGTGTGTGTGTGTGTGTGTGTGTTACTCTCCTGTCCAGTCCACGCGTCTAATAAGTTCCGCGCTTAACTCTGACATGTTGCACCAACAAGGCCAGAAATCTACCTTAGCTTTGCCAATGTGTCTGGTTCACCGTGCTCCTTGCAAGACAGCTGGATAAATGTAGTGGTTGAGTGCTGAATATACTGTGGACTGATGGCTGCCACCAATGTGTTTTATTTCTACGCAGGTGCGTGACTGCAGTGTGCCAGTTCCCTCCTTGTCAGTGCGGGCGATTTCATCGCCACCTTCCTGCTATCGCAGGCTGTGAACTGACAGAGGATATTGAATCGCATCCTAGCTGATATCGCCGGTGGTGAGCATGTTCACATTGATATTCACGGAGTGATCTCCATCAATAAGCCGCTATATCTCGGTGCGAAGTGCTAAACCAAAGCCTTCGCACTATACGAATCTCTAGCAGCGTGTGGCTCCATGAAGAACCTGCTTTGACGCAGGTTCTCCGTGGAGCTTATGAACGTAACAGAGCTTTCAAATAGGATTCCCTGAATGACACCACGAAAGCTTTGACAGTTTTTCTTCCACTTGAAACCAATACATATTGTTACGTACTGAAGTGTTGCAAGTGTAGCAGACAAATGTGGGTATGTTGGGTAAGTGGCACAGTAGTAGTGGAGACATGGGTGTTTAGAGATGCGGAGGAAGACGTTCACCGAGCTACAGCAAAGTGTCTGTGCGCATTCATGACCGCTACGTTGACGAGGGTTAATGAGGTGTGGCATAAAGATGCGCGCAGTGGCTTTCAACGTCGACCAAGGTTTTTGTTGTACCTGGGTGAACATCTACCTTGGCTTCTCTGCCGCCATTGTCACCACTACTCTCCAGTGTCACTAGTCATCCGTGTCACTAATCGCCTGTGTCCTCACCCCTGTCCTCATATAGCGATGTGCACATGTGGTGGACTTGGCAGGCACACAAAAGTGCACGAACACGGCCAATGGCAACACAACAATGGGAACAATGGGAACACAACACAATCCAGTACCTAATATGCAGCCTAATATGGAAGTCCTTTCACTTCTTCTGTCTTGACTCATACTACTTGAAGCGATTCTGACTGCTCATACGGAAGGAACTGACCTAAGTTCAAGAAAAATATACTCTGTAGAGAGCCTTTGAGTGAGCAGTGAATGCAAGATAGAGCAATAGCATATGGGTAGCAAGTGCTGGACCTTTAAGAGCCACCCTGGTGGTCGGAGTGCCAGGGGAAGGAGTGGCCGGTGTGGCAGCTGTCAGAGGTGATTCGCCCGCTGAAAGTCGCACGGAAACAAAGCCACACCAACGGTTATATAAATATAAATCGGTGATATAGAGCATGCTCCCCGATGGGAGCCGTGTGTGGCGCGTGCGAAAATTAGCACCTGTGCTGCGATAGCTACAGCGATTTTTCAGGCTACCCAAATCACCCTCTGGGGTCTCCTGTGTCTTGAAACCACCGCCCCTAACACAAAAGCGGAAGATGTTTAGAAGCAATCTGCACTCGACTGTTGTAAGAGGCATGTGTAGGCGTCGTCACTTATGGCCTTGCGCATGCAGGTGGCCCTACTATGAGTGAGATGTACAGAGAAACATGCATAGCAGTAAGTGACCATGCACAACCATTAATATCGCCCAGTCATGCCCATTTTTCGTCATAAAAAGCAAGGCGTGCTCGTTTTCCTAGAAAAATTTACTGGGCAAGTTATTTTTCCTTTGCAAGCACAAGTGCTTGCATGCACTCCGTTTCTTGTGTAGAGTCTGTCATTGACCAATACTTGTCATTTGGTTTGCTTTCGTTTCCATTGTCGAAATCTGCAAACTTACTACTTTCCTCTCAATAATGTCTTGTCAAGCATACTGATCACTTATCGGGAGCGAATTGTCGGGCAAGGACAGCCCGTGATGACGAATTTTATTTTGAAAGTCACCCAGAGAGTGTTTATTAATATTGTATTTATAGACGACAACAGCGGTTTTTCACAGTAGTCTCGCGCCATTTTGCTGTGCTGGTCACTGTGCTGCAACTGTATGCCAGAGTACATATTAACAACTAAATGCGGGTCTTGCAACTTTGTATGAAGGGCCCTGTGATATTAGTTGGAATGGCAATGGCTACATATCCTCCTCATCTTAACAAATTTTTAAGAAGTGTTGGAACCACTGCGTGCAGATTCCTGCATGGGAAAATGTGTGAACGGTCTGTAGAACAAGCGGCTGCGTGCAATTTATTAGGTCTTCAGTTGGTTTCGTTTGCACATTGTTCTAAAAATGTGCAAACGAAACAACTGAAGCATTGGCGTCATTGTCCTTTGAATGATACATGAGCAAAGGACAAGTTGGCACGCGTGCAAATATACGAAACAGGTGCGCTGTATACAAACAGGCACACTCGCTTGAACAGGAGTTTATCTATTCTGTAGTAGAGTGGCTTTAAAGACCACGCAGACCAGTTTGAAAAGTAAATGGCAATAAAGTGTGCTTGCTTTGTCTTCAGGATTGCGCTGGCATGGATGTCCGGCGATGGATGGCCCATTTCCAAGGACCATCGTGATGCCACTCTTCTCGACGCTGCATATTCAATCTGCTGTGACAATGAGTGGCGTGCATCGGTGCGACCTTCTTGGAAGCAAATGGAAAGGTGAATAGTGTATTCAGCCAGAAAAGTGCATGACGATCAGTTACTACAATGGTAAAAGATGCGTCCCAAGAAGTAGGTACGAAATTTATCAACTGCACAAAGAAGCACGGGGCACTCACATTGTGAATGAATTTTTTTCTGGTGCGGATGGGAGGTGATTGGCGTAGGCCATAGCATATTCTCGACTGCACTGAGGTTGTGCGCAAACGGCCTCGATTCCATGAGCGCTGGCACAGATGTGTACCTCACTCAGCGCGGTCGGGTCAAAGTGTGCTAATATTGAAGTTCAGGGTGTCGATTACCACACAGGAGGAAGAAGCATTTCGAGGAGCTGAGCTGCAGACCACTTGATGAGGCTGCATCCTCGGAAATATGTCGTACTATGCTTACGAGTGTATTTGCGTGGGAAATATTTCCAGCCATTGAGTTTCCAGCATTGAGCCATTAACAGTGACGAAAAAAATGTGTGAACTCAGCCTGAACAACGTTTCTTACAAAATGGTCGAAAATTTTTCTGCATCGAAACTATGCAGGCACATTTATGAGTGTTAACAAAGCGCTCGCTCGTTTGGCATAGCACATCCCCAGTGGTTATGTTGAAACGTTTCGGCACCCACGTTACAGTTCTATTGTAGCTAGTACACTAGGTGCGCTGTCTCACCAGCTGCTTCACGTTCCCATGCCATTACTGGTGGCAAGTAAGGCGCCACTGGGCTGGTACTCCTAATATTACACTGGTTAGCGCTGTCAGAAGGTACCCAAGCCTGAGTTAGTGAGGTTGATGTGACGGGTTTAGTGAGGCGAGTGAGTCCATCCGCTGTGCCAATTGGTGGCATGCCTTGCGGAGATGGCCGCATTCCGGGGCACAGCATTGCCTGCCATTCATCTGTCAGGAAGGGTGAGGGTTGGACATTGACGTTGAAGCAACCTGGAAGCGATTTTGGGGAGTTTGTACAAATGGGCAACCGGCTGGTGGCCCAAGTCCTGCTGATCATTAGTAGACCAATAATGAGTGCTCTGAGTTAAGTGTGCTTTACTAAACGGTACTTAATATGATCGTCGCGAAGGATCGACGTATTTTGTAAGGCTGTACAAAAACGCTATCTGAAACCAATGCCGCAGAGGACTTGTGCTTCGTCTTTAACGGTAGAGCGCAATAGTGCCATTTGGTAGGGGTGTAACCAAACGGGGTGTTTCGGTATCAAAACACCCCTTGTAATAATCTGGATGCTACAAAGCCACCGTATTTCCCAATTTACACCTTTTTTTCCTCCAATGATATTTGCACAGTGTATCGTACAACCCTCCTACCACCCCCAACCCCCTATCCACTTTGCTGCCGAAAGATACTTCTTAAAGGAGCCTCTACTACAGTGTGTTCGGGGATACAAAGCCCTATTAAGCCGAGCTAGATAGTGTACGCTTATCGACGTTCGTTGCATAGGCCTGGCTGCATGATGCAACATTTTTACGTGAAACTGTTCAAATCACAGTGTACCGCCATAGGGGGTGAACCCGTGCAAGCTGTGACAATGTGCTGCGTGCCGAGGAGTAGGGCATACGTTGCCCAGCCTGGATGCTCCCCATCCAGGGACCAACAGAGGTGAGCATGCGTAGTCTGTGGCACGCAAAGACTGAAGTGTCAGCTGTCCGTGGAGGACATAGCTGTCACTTTACACAGTAGCTATCACTGTTCGCAAGTGGAGCACTGAATGAACGTTGCACAGTAGTCCGATAAAACGTGCAAGTGGATACGAAACGCAAAGTTACAGGAGGGCAGTGCCTAGCTAATATATCCTGGAATATTGAGGATGATGACACGTGCATCCTTAAATGACCATATTCCTGCGGCCCCTTTTTGTCTGTCATCATAAAACCACAGTAAATGTGCGTATATATGTGCATACGCATGCACATTTATGCTCCTGAACAAGTGCTAGGTGCAGGGTTTCCACCTCCTCACGGGGCCGTTCTCGCGCTCTGCTTAAAGGCTTTGTCGATTGCAACATGTACACGAACTCAACACTCGGAAGGTACCCGAGCCTGTGTTAGTGAGGTTGATGTCACCGGTTTAGTGAGGTGAGTGAGCGTGTAGGCGGAGCCTTCACCTTCACCTCACAGAAAGGCAGGTAGTCTAAATAAGCTATCACTGTTGCTGTGCTGTGCTGTGCTGTGTTGCATCAGTTGCTGTGTTTAAGCATGGCCTGTGGGTGGGAGGAGTGGTATAATGATGCAGCACTAGCTTCACCATACTGCAACAAAAGGCATGCCTGACCAAGGTATTCCTATTCTAGGTGCCCAACCTGGCATGCCCAACCCAGGTGGTGGGTTCGAATCTAGGTGTGGTGACACGCAAGTTCACTTGGTGGATCAGTGCATCAGTTGCTGTGTTTAAGCATAGCCTGTTAAAGGAAAGGTGCTCGGTCTCGCCAGCAAGCCCGCGACGGTTGCTGCCATCACTGCATCCTGGTAACAAAAACAGGTTACTGCGCTTTTCTGCCGGCAGTCGTGGTTGACAATTCAACTACAGAATCGCCCACAGGCCGATAGAAGGCCGGGGTTACTAGAGGAGTCGGAGGGTGGAAAGGAGTCCCCCATTCTCTGACAAGATTACTTGCACAAGGTTCTCGAAATCACGCAAAGCACAATTTCCTTTTATAGGACATCCCTAGCAGTGCTCCCTGTGTCAGCGCCGTTTTTTACAATCTCTGTTAGTGCAGAAAGTGCATCGACGAAAGCGACAAGTTAGCATGCGCAGTGGCAACGGGTTGCGCGTCGCGGTCTGCACAGAAAGTCGCGCATGAAACCGTGATGTCCTCGTCAGTGGAGGACAGAATGTTGGGCCCTGCCGGTTTCTCTTGCTGTGAGTATCGAGCAGGACGCGCAAAATACGAAAGATAGCGCGGCCCTGTGGAAATGCAGAGGAGTGATAATGCTCGGTGCATACCACAATATGGGCTATGCGTATTAGAATAATAACCCTCACTAAATTGTCACTCATACTCATTACGAGGCTTGTGACCTGAAAAGCGTGGATTCGACACTGTCAGCAGCTGTTACATAGCGATATTCAAAGTGGTCTCCACTACAACATTCTTCAAATTATGTAGAGCCCTTTGGTTTCGCTGTTGCATCACCCTCGTCTGAATTATGTTCGCAGGGTACAGTGTTCGAGTATTGAGCTCAGGACAACTGCAAGGCAAAGCCGTGCAGTGATCTGCAATGGCAGCTGTGGCAATCTGTGGCGTGCCGCCAGCCTCCTGGTGTCTTGCAGGCAGGATGGGTTAGTAGAATGAGTGCGCTATGCAGTTGGCTGTGGCTATGGCAGCTACAGCCAATGCTGAGCAATTAAGGGTTTGCCGTTTGATGTCTTACGTCATTATCACGCTCACAATATAGATCTTTATTAACAGTAAGCATGTTTCACAGCTCACTGCAGGAGCACGGGCTAAAGGCAATCAAGCCTGACAAAGGCCCCTGTCCCTCCACAGTTTGTAACAGTGTACAGTATTCTAATACAACATATAAACAAAAGGTATTTGAAATCTAGGAAGCAACTTGCACTCCTATAAAAAAAACTCAGCCATACATACACGAAGTTTACACAGCGTAATCTACTTAAACAAGTTACGTGCATGAAAACATAATACAGCGACGCAAAAATAAGATACAGAAATGAGAAGCGCGAAAGGCATGGCGATATATTTCAAAGTTCAGGAAAATAAATTCATCACTTGTTTTTTGAAGGCAGCCCTACCAGTTTCGAAATTTATTCTGTCTGCTAGAATATTCAAAATATGAGGCACCTGGTATACAGCACTGTTTTCCATAATTAGTTCTTAATTTAGGTGTTCGCTTTTTATGTAAATGTAGTAAGCCCCATCAGAGTCCGCTTTCTTGCTAACATATTTATGACCGTTACAAAGCAAGAATGGCTGCACGCAGTAAAGTCGTTTCGGACATAATAGCAGCTGTAACTGCATTACAACCACCCCAGTATGTACCGGAAACTAAATGAGTCAGCATATATGCTTCTACCAAGGCAGAAGCATAAGGTTATGCTTAAGGTAGAAGCTAACAGCATAAGGTAGCATTAGGCATAAGCATTAGGCATAAACATTAGCATATATGCTTCTACCAAGGTAGAAGCATAAATGCTGATGCAAGACGCGGGAACTATAGATACTTTCATAGAAGGCACGGGGATGCACCATATTGGGATGTGCATGCCGGTAAAGAGGTCCATGTCGTCTGTTTTCTTGCCTAATAATGAAGACTTACCAGCTCGATAGAACTTGCTACAATAAACCTGTTGGAGCTGTTGGAGCCGGCTATGACAATTCTGCTTTGCCTATCTTCTTGAAGCTGTTGGCGTGGGTTAAAACTACGGCATTTGTCTTTACTGCTATCCTAATATGGCACGTTTCCGCCAAGGTTGGGCAAAAATTAGGCATCTGCTTGGTGCGTGCAGTTCACTTGGTGAGTCTTGAACAGTTATTTACGTAACGTTCGACAGATGGCAAACATGATGATCATCACCTAGACTTGGCCAGATGCAGTGAAAAAGTGCAGCTAGAGCCAACGTCTCCATCTTCCTGTATCACGTGGGCCTGTCGTCGTTCTGTCGTTTTTTTCTTAAATGTGGGGTACCTTAGGGGCCTGGGCTGGAGTCGTCTAATGAATGGCACATGTCGTAGTCATGACATGGCAACCATGACAGCCATTAACTTTGGAACGTAAATCCAAAAGAAAAAGGGCCCGGTCAGTGCTCATGATTTGGAAGGACAATGACTACGCATCTTCCAGATCTTCCCAAATTTTCCAGAAGTGTAGCGGCCACTACTTGCAGATTTTCTGCATGGGCAAATGGAGTGTGAGGAAATCGGCCGCAATAGATGCACAAGCAGTTGCATGCCAGATAATAAATTGTGCTGTTGTTGAAACGTGGTCACTCAGTGGTCAACTTGCAAGCTCACTCGTGAACTACGTCTAATTTTTTTTTTGTGGAATATCTGCGAGAGGCATGCTCACATCAGCGTTTTATGTTGTAGTGCCCAAAGGTGCCTGCATCCATCATCTGTGGCAGTCGGTAGTGTGCTGCTCGGTCTCGCCAGCAAGCCTGCGACGGTTGCTGCCATCGCTGCATCCCTGGCAACAAAAACAGGTTACTGCGCTTTTCTGCTGGCATGATGGAAAAGGGTACCTGCGTAAGCAGTGTTAAGCAGTGTGGCATCTAAACGTTGAAACATAGTTATTACTAGATCTGCCCTTTTGACTAGTTTTGACTGAGGTTTTGACCATGAAATATCGTCGTCGTCGAAATGTGAATGCCAGGGAACGTTTTAAGATGCCCATTCTAGGTACTCCTACCAAGGTGCTAGGTGTCCGGTTTGCATCTGACTAAAGTGTCCATCCTGATACGTGAACGCAGTTACATTATTCTCCTTAACTTTATACAACTTACACTTTTATTCCCTCCCACTTTGTTTGTATATATAAACGTATCACGGGTGGGTGGATCATGTGTATGAAAATACGGCCGCATACAGATGCGTGCCATATATGGCCAGATATGCATGTCTGGCTATATGTGGCATTGTCCATTTGTGGCTGTATTTGCCCAATACATGCCAGTCATACATGAACGCCCTTCTTTACAATCTGTTTGTGCAGGAAATGCACCGACAGATGAGTCCAACTGAAGCGGCAGGTTTGTCTGCGCTGTGGCAACGAGTTGCGTGCTGCAGGCTCCACAGAAGGCAACAAGTGCAACCGTGATGTCCTCGTCAGCGGAGGATCATGTATCGCCACCCTGCTGCCATCCCTTGCGGTGAGTATCGAGCAGGATGTGCGAGGTTGACGTGACCCTGGGGGCATGCAGAACAGCGATAACGTATGATACATTCCTGCCTACGTGCAAAGCGTATCGGAATAAGCCTTATCGAGGCTTATCGACCCCCTCTTCAATTGTTTGCAGGTGATGGTATTTGATTTCAGGACAACTGCAACGCAAAACCGTGCTGCAGTGGCCGCAGCCGTCCATGGCCACTTCCTGCCTTCATGCACCCGAGGATGGGTGAGGTGAGTAGGCTGTGCGCTTCGCTGTTGTAGCAGGCTACGACAGTTCGGCTTTGCCCAAAACGGTTAAAATTGATCCAGATTAAGAATGGTAAAGCTAACCCAGATAAGTACAATGAACTAAGTCATCATGGATATTTATTCCAATAATGAGATCATATGAAGCGAAAATAATTTGAAAATGTGCGCAATAAATGAAAGCAAGATACAAGGAAAGCTAGGGCTAATCGGTGGTTCGTGGAACTGTTCGTGTGAGCCTCCTCCACTAGTGAGCCTCTTCAGCAGTAGATGTGTTCGTCCTTTCTTGTGCTCTTCCATGTATAATATGCCACACATATGATGCAGCCTTCTCGAGGCACGAAGGACTTGTTTGCGCAGGCGGGTGCTGTCGAAAATGCTGTGGCAATGTTTCGTGCTGCGGGGTGACTTTCTCTGCTCGTCAGCCTGTGTGACTACTTCTCAGCGTCCAGGGGTGAGTTTATTCACGGACAATGAAGGCTGTGTTGTGACACTACGACACAGCATGCGATGTCACCTTCACCTTCGAAACAAAATGTTATAGCTTGTTGCGCATATGCAAGTGTCAAAGGAAAGTTTAGCGCCACATTTTTATAATTAGCTGGGGAAGCACTTTTAAGGTAGCCTCAATTGCTTGTTCCTACTCAAATTTGCAGTGCGGTCTACTGTGGCATTCATGGCGCTTGGTTCTGGCTGCTGAAAAGAACAAGCGCAGATAACGCCAATAAAGGTAGGTGAGAACGTAGCTGGCACCTCTTTAAGTGTACAACAGTTTCAGCTTCATATCGGGGATCAAACCAACAATCAACATTAGTTGCAAGGCAAGAATGAAAAAAAAGAAGCTGCCTTTTCCTGTTTTTTTCCTTTTCCCCCCTTAAAACCTGTTTGTGCCGTATGTACCCTGCTGGCTTCTGCGGAACAAGTTTTTTGCACCCATTTCTCTGGTTCCACTTGTTAATTGATAACATCTCTGCCTTTCGCATGGCTTCTGTTTGTATCGTGAATTAATCCATACATAACTACAACGTTGTAATTGAACAGGGGGCAATTGGATATCGAAGGTCT
Source organism: Hyalomma asiaticum (assembly GCA_013339685.2). Lineage (NCBI taxonomy): Eukaryota > Metazoa > Arthropoda > Arachnida > Ixodida > Ixodidae > Hyalomma > Hyalomma asiaticum. Next base: position 21,962,745 of record CM023490.1, read on the forward strand.
GTACATAATTTTGAGGGATGTCCTAGTGAATATCTTCAGAAATTTTGCCCACCAGAAATTTAACCACCATTTGAATCGGAGCACACGAGCCTATAACATCCCGTATCCATCGATATGCGAGGGTCTACGTTCCAAAACCACGATACGGTAGTGATGCATGCCATAATTGACAGCTTTGTAAATTTTGTCAACCTAGAGTCCAACGTCCACTGGCAACACATTACACAAGTGTCTGCCACTCTTGCCTCAAAAAAAAAGAAGCCTAGTTGCCAAGACTTCATGGTGGATGCTCTGAATGGCTTTTAAGCAACTTTCTCATTGCCGATGTTGTGATTGAACTTTTCTTAGTGCATCTCGGCGGGAGCGGCATATGGCGTGATAAAATATGTGGTCGACTGTACAGCATTATTCGCTCGCATATGCGACACACGAGTGAGATTTGCTGTCCAGTTGCAGACAAAAGAAATATCTTCGGAATGCCTTCAGTGAGCAGTGGTCAATCACGAGTGTTTAGGGGCACAATTTCAGTGTAATTTCATTTATGTGCATTTTAATTTACTCTAAATATTCTGTTTACAGGCCAAGTACTGCCGCATGGATGTTGTCTTCTCCTGCCATATGCTTTGTTGTGTGAAGCTGAAGAGAGAAAGACGTTGTCGTAGCTGGTTGTGTGCCCCTGGAATTCGAACAATAAAGGTCCCACTCTTCCACTTGCTGTCTCAATGGCTACATCTCCGAGCCCCACATGGGCATCCTTATATCCTCTAAAATAGCATGCTGCCGCTCATCCAACACCGCATAACCTGCAATGGACATGCTCTGTATTACCATGTCATGTTCATTATATGGTTATCACAAGTCAGTAATTAAAATGTGTCTGATTCTCCTGCTAGGGTATCTAATAATACTCCACACCATGATGCTTAGCACAGCTCAGCTGGGGGCTATGGCGGCGCCCAGGGAGCCTTGTCAACCTCCTGAATACAGTGTAGCACACTGAATATAGTCGCTGCGCACACTATGCTGCTAGTGCAGTGGCTGGTAACACAAATGGCAAAGCTATACTGCTTAATACCTAAGCAACCAAGATTACCCATGGCTCTCATTTCTAAATTTCTAGACGGTAGATCAAGTACCCATGACGTACTATTGCTGGATGTCTGCGTGGTGGTGGTTCAAGAATACTAGTTTACTAATAAGAGGTAATCATATAGCGTTCCTTTAAAACTGCAATCGCTATAGCCATAAGAGTCTCCATACTAGCCAACATAAGTAACCGTTGAGCCGACACCAGGCCGCACTTGCCTTAATTTCGCAACATTGCTAGACGTGCTATTATATAATAGCACGTCTGGCAATTTTCTTGCCCTTCACACCACATTATGCAGCATTATAGACCTATAGAACAGTTTAGTTCCAATAAAAGAGGCAGTGCAGTCAGTTTACTTTGCATTTACTTGCATACTGTACCTGTACAGGTTAGCATTTACTAAGAATTGTGTAGTCTACATATAAACTAAATGCTACTGTAGTGTTAACTTGGCATGCGTTAGCTGATCTGACAAGATCTGCGATTGCGTAAGAAGTGAGAAGCTGGCGCATGAATTGTGGCCCAGCCAACATTTTCACAGGAAAACTGCTGGGTGATGTACGGAGCCGATATTGGCTTCGATGGGCTGCGCAAGTTTGTTTCTAGCCTTCCTGTTCGAAATTTCACAAAGAGAATCTTCCTCCGCTGGGAAAGGAGAAAGGCATAGCGGAATATGTGGGTGATATGAACGTGGCTTAATGTTTCAGTATACGCGTGTAAGTAATTATTCATACATCCATCTGGCATGCGCTATGCTAAAGCTATGCTTAAATAGTGACGTCCCATATAAAAATGTCATATTGCAATATCAGGAATATGGCTTATACGGCTCTTCTCTGTATGTGGCCATATTTGATCAAGTCGTGATAGAAACATAGATGTCAGTAAAGTACTCTGACATGTATTGGGCAAATACGGCCACATACAGATGCGTGCCATATATGGCCAGATATGCATGTCTGGCTATATGTGGCACTTGTCCATTTGTGGCTGTATTTGCCCAATACATGCCAGTCATTCATGGCATTCATGGCAATGTAGACCACCATTTGTACGCAGTGCTTGGGCGGCGATGTTTTTATTTAGCCATCACGATCGCGTTGGCTTCCTTTTTTTTTTTTTTACGCGGTACACACGCGTTCAATTCGACCTACCGAGGTGCCAGGCGACCGACCGAGGTGCCAGCACCACGAAACATATCAATTTTTAGCAAACGACGTCTTATACGCAACACATTTTGGAAACAATGGCCGACAGCCGTCGGGTGTGTTTGCGCCAGTTTCTGCCGCGGCAGAGCGCATGCGCCGCAGCTAACAGCAGCCATATAGAGTTAATATACTGACTCTAGAGGCAAAGCTCCCCATAGGGCCCGTGTATGGGAGGGGGGTCCCCCGTGGTCGACGCCATCTTGCAACGCTCACGCTATCATTAGGGACAGTAGCCGGTATTAATCTGGCAACAAAGTATGTAAACACATAGCCTTCGAAATGGCGCTTAGGTTCGCCGATCTCGAAAGCTATGCAGAAAATAATCAACGTCGATAGATGGCAGCACCTATCTTGTTTATGATCAGCGCTGGTAAATCAAGGTCCTCAAAGAACACGTTTCGTTATCCCCGGCGATGGAACCTTAGAATGTGGAACGGTGGCCGTCCGTGGAGCTGGGAAGCTCAGTCTCAGCAAGGCGGTTATACATTACTTTTCTGGAGTGGAAGCGTGCCGCCGAAAGTGAAGCCGTCGCCGCCATCTTGCTCAAGGAAACAGTAGCAGACGACCACGCAGACGGCGGAGCGCGTAGACAACGCGACGCTGTTTCGTGGTGTTTAAACACTGTGTCCTGTTTTTCCTAAGCATCTAAATATCTGAGAAGGCAACGGTGACTTCGCGCGTCACTTTCGGCTGCACAAATCGCGTTGAGAAGAAGCCTGGAAGGACATTTCACGTGTAGGTTTTTCTCACTTTCTTCACGTACGGCTGCCCGTTTTTAGTGCATTTTGCTAAATAGAGGGCAATTTTAAACGTCCGCATCCATATATTACCTCCCTACGCCTGTATGAAAGATAACTGTAAGCTTTAAATACTTGCTAGTGCTTCGTTTTCAGATGCGTGCATACAGGATTTGCTACGGGCTCGTGTTCTGCTAAAATACACGTCTGATGCACATATTGGATAGTCACTGCAGTGTTTGTATGCGAACTTTAGAGGAAGGACATTTTTCCGGAGCATAGACGCACATTTGTTACGCGTACGTGTTGACGAATGCGCAAATGCAGCGAGCACGTACGTATGGCGTGTTTCTCCGTGCTTTCGAAAATGAAGGGGAAAAAGAAAATACTGTGCGTAGCCTTCTGACTGAGAACATGTGGTGTTCGGAGGGGTGGATGGAAAGCTTAAAACAGCCGCTCAATCACTTCTGCTCTAGTGATACCGAACAACCCAACCTCTCTTCAAGTGCATGCTTTTCGGCGCGTATCCCGTGTAAGAAATCTCCTATGTACGTTTACAGTTAGAACTAAATGAGAAAGTTTTCCGAACGCACCCATCGGGTCTTGACAGACGCGGATCCGAGAAGACTTCGCAAACGCTAAGAGCAACGAACCATTTGGAAAAATGTATGTGAAATACGAAAAAAAAAAAGAAAATAGAGCGTGCGCGGTTAGTTAAGGCAACATGCAGAAAACATGCGCTGTACTCAATCGGTTGGGTACATGCTTAAATAAAGGGCACGAATGCATTTCACGTCAGCTGGCAGTCGCACAATGCCGCATATTTGCGCTATATCGCATCACCACATCACAAAAACCTAGTTTCTACTAACAGACAGACTAAGCCGGCAAGTACGATTTGCATAGAACCTCTCAGCCAGCGGTGTTCTTTTGTTTTCCTCGACGCCTGCAGCTGAGTACGGACGCGGGAAAATTTTTTTCTCAACTAGAAAACACCGTTGGTAATTGGCATAAGCATAAAGTTCGTTTCTGTCTCAATGTTTTATCGTGAGGTTGCAAAACAAGTAGAGCGCCTATCTTAATACATTGCCGTCTATGGCGCGCCCGCGTACTTTTTGCTCTAGTAACATGGCCGCCGCCGGCTTCACTTGGCCCCGTAGGCAGCTGCAGGGACTTCCACTCCGGGAGTTTAATGGAACCTCCTTGAGTCTCAGCAAGAGATCGAGAGACGACACGCGTCGTTGTCAGTGGACGCGGTGCACCCGGCGTTGTGTCAGTGCAAGCTTGTCGAATATCGACGCGTGTCCGGGCGGTCCGTGCGCGATGTTCAACGTGCGTACAGAGAACACCTACATAACCGTACGTACGTGTTAAGCATGGTTTATTCTCTCTGGTGCAGAAAGCTCTATCGAGGCACGACCTACTAGTTTGAGTTTCTTTGCCTGTACATTGCGGCTGAGGCGGGCTGAGGCATGATCGAACAGCCCGGCTACCAAGCCGGTGCCCTCGAACAACACCGCATCAACCTGTCCGTCGCTACTCCGCTACGGTCACAAAGATAGGGGCCGGTCGTAACAGTAACAACGTAACCGCACGAATGCGCTATCGCCTGCTATCGCGTCAACCGATTCCACCGCGCGATCACATATCATATCGGACACCCAAGCAGAGGGAGAATCTGAAAACAGAAATAAAGAGATCCGAAACCACGCTTTATTGAGCGAATGCGATCGTGAAATGTAATAATTACATTTTTAGGAAGTGTATTCAGTTTGCTTAATATTCACACTTAATCTTCGCAAGATTATTCGTTTTTTAAGGAATCAGCATAAGACGACCTACACTTGCTTTTAGCACTTTCAGTAATACTTAGGCTGGCCACATTGACACAATTGCAAGAGGGCGGCGCGCGGGAGGTACCCCACCCCCCTCAGCGGCCCAGCTTTGCCTCTAGAGTCAGTATATTATCTCTATGACAGCAGCTCTTCGGTTACAGCGAAGCTAGCGCCGCTTCTCAGCGTCGACTCCTTTTACTGCGTAAAAAGCCAACAATAGGGCGGGGATGCATTACCAAAGGTTCACCACCAGGCCACTATTTGCCACGACTTTCAAGCTGAGTTTAAAAATACAAATCCTATTGAAATCGCGAAAGAGTGCTCGATACCATCACATTGTTCAATTTTACACGTTGTGGCCAGTTGTCGGTCGCTTTAATGCGTTTTTTACTCAGAAATATGTTTAATATTATAAAGGTATACTGAATTTGGTGCTGAGAGGACACTCTGTGGTATGCGTTATATTTAATTAACCGCGAAGCATTTATTGGCGAACTTTACTCACTTTCACCATATATACCGATCTATCTATCTAGCTGCCTACGTATCGGTACTCTCCAGGTCGTCTCATCTCAATGGGAGGGTAAAAATATATGGCTTACACGAATAATTGATCCTTCCATCACTAGCACGATATACTTATGTACGTCACGATTAATGATACAGCAATCATGGGTGGCCCATACTCGTAGTGATCGGCCCATGGTATGCGGGTATGCACGACAGGTGTCAATTGGACTGCCGAAAACAGTCATTTACATGTGCTTGAAGACACTGAAAAGCAAATGTCGCACCGTTCGTGGTAGCTCGCTATTGGATGTAGGAACACACACACACACACACACACACACACACACACACACACACACACACACACACACACACACACCCTGTGAATTTCGGAGGCAACTTTTACCAAACGGTAGGGGGTAGGTATCGAACCCTCGACCCCGAGGTGCCAACCAACCACGCTACAACTTTGCTACGGCGGTTGCTCACACATGGTACATAGTGAATAAACCTATTGCACCAGAAGTAGTGATGGCGGTGCTCCTGCAACGTCACCTGCGCTTCTGGTCTGTCCTAAGCACTACCATACAGGAATGTAATAAATACTTGTCCTCTGCTATCACTCAAGATACTTTCGTTCAACTGGGCTCGATTTCGTAGGAATATTTCAAAGGCGACGCTTATGATATGCACATCAGCTTATCGTAGCGTGTACATGCCTCCGACAAAACGGACGACTGTGCACTAACGTAAGCGCCGATGTCATGTCGTACCATGGCTTACTATTCAGTAGCCACAGTGCGGTCGATGTTACCGGTTAACACACGTTAAACATACATCCATCGACTCACTTTGCACAGAACTTCATCTCATTCTTAGCAATTTTCTTAATGCCAAATGATTCGTCATAGGCAATTTTTTCGCTGGCTGCTTCTTGCGACCGACTCCCACAATGCGTGGGATATGCGTGGATTTTGCGTAGGGCTCTTGTTAGTTAAGTAAATTATTATGATCATGATTATTATTATTATTAGCTTGCAGATAGAAAGAGCAGTCATGGTGACAAAGTAGGGGTGGTGACTGGCCGGTTTACTTCTTTGCTTGCTCAGGAACGACGGTAGCAGAGAAATGAAAGCGAGAGATTCAATAAGTGTTCGTGACTGTAACTCAGTGGCGCACCGACGGGGGGGGGGGGGGGGGTGTTCGGGGGTTGTAACCCCCCCCCCCCCCCCTCCGTAACAGCTCCTATGTCCTAGAAGAATGTGGCGCTAATGTCTCTGCAAAACGCCGAAAAAATAATAAAAATAGTCATCATCATTGATGTTACTATTATTTGGCATTTTATTTACTTTTTTACGCACGCAACAACTGTGTAATCGCATGCCCGACCCTTCGTGAAAAATTGAACCCCCCTCCCCCTGGCAGAGATCCTGGGTGCGCTACTGCTGTAACTTACACATTAGCCGAAAGAATGGCAATACGTCACTATAGAATGGACCTGGGAGAATGGTGTTTATTTTTTTTCTTTTTCAAACGTCCCGGGCTAGTTATAAGCAGTACAAGTGCCCTGAGGAGTTTCAAATTGTCATTTGCTCTGGGACTGCGGATTGCGACCAATTGTCAGGCAACACTTCGGATACGGCCCATTTCCTCCAGCCAGGACGACGAGTGGAGGCATTGCAGCAACTTGAGCGCATCTGTAAGATATTACAGGTAAAGGAGTTAGGACGCGTAGAACTACGCTTTCGCATTTATGCTTCACCGATAACGTTAGAGATCTCTACTTCAAAGGCGTCAAATTTCCTTGAATTCAATGCCCCATAATGCCCATCTGAGTCGTCAACACTACAATTTCAACAGGAGTGTTCTTGTTGAAATTGTAATGCAATGCTTGTGTTACTAAGCGGACATATGAAGAGAAACAGCCATGTCGCGCACTTGATGTGGTTACCGTACAATGCTGTTTCACTTCCTTCTGCGAACTGTAATTCCCATCGCAAGTGTGTGCTGTAGGCGACTGTTTAAGGGAAATCAGGTTCATAAGTAAATAAGCTCTTCTTGACGCAGTTCTTTTGTTCATTCTCGACTCTTTATTTGTGATTGAATTTGAAGTCCAGGCCAGCAGATTGTGTCGCTTGTGGCGATACAGCAAGATACTTGTATGCCACTGACTTAAGTTATTAAGGCAATGTAGATATTTCTAAATTGTTCGTAAGAAGTTCGTGCCATGAAACGGCAATGAAAGCAGTGGACGGGCAGAAGTGTACGAGCACGTGAAAGTGACCCATTTTCAGCAAATGCGGTTGTGTAAATGAATGGGCAGTCCTTCCCCTTTCAGGAAATGGGGGCATGCGAAGCAAGGAGTGTTCGCACTTCTTTCTTTCTTTCTTTCTTTCTTTCTTTCTTTCTTTCTTTCTTTCTTTCTTTCTTTCTTTCTTTCTTTCTTTCTTTCTTTCTTTCTTTCTTTCTTTCTTTCTTTCTTTCTTTCTTTCAACCTTTTCTGCACTTCATCGTGCATTATGGACCAGTATGGGCCAACTTTTCGCTGCGACTACTTTTCCATGCATTTAAAAGCTTAGTTCAAAAGCGCTCGTATGATGAATCAACTGAACCGACCACCGAGCTCGTCGCGAAGCCAGAGCCAGAAAACTCGCCAAACAGTACGGAACGGACCCGGACACGCTTTACACGGACGCAGCCCGCTGCGGCACGCGTGGGTTCTCGCTAGCTGCTGTTGGCTCGGTCTCTAGGCCAGGCTTATTCACCTGTGCCTCAGCTAGGACTAACTCAGCAAACACGGCGGAAGCCCTTGCGGTAGCTCTAGCCATCAAGACCAAAGAATCACTGAGGCAAGGATCTTATATCCTCACAGACTCTCAAATAGCGTGTCGCTATTTTACTAGCGGCCGTGTTCCTGCGTGTGTCGCCCACCTGCTAGGTGCAACATTAGACCAGGATCACAGCATTATATGGTGCCCGGCACACATCGAAGCGACGGGTAACGACAGAGCGGACGGTGCAGCTCGAGCTCTTACATACCGAGCGACTGTTCCTCGTCTAGACACTCGTCTGATACCCCAGGCGCCCCACACTCCCAGGGATATCTTAGAACACCAGCGTCGACAACGACGGCGCTATTCAACACCACACCCGCGGCTAATGTAAAGGAAGCGCACGAATGGCGCCTTCTGCAGACAAACACATACCCGCACCTGCGTTTAAAACATGCCATCCACCCAACCACATACGCCGCCACTTGCCCGTGGTGTGGAGGACAGCCAACTCTCGCTCACATCACGTGGGAATGCGAGCTCAGGCCATCTAAAATTAATACGCCTCATATTTCGGCGCAAAAATTTCGAACGGAGCAGTGGGAGACCTGGCTTGCCAGCGAGGAAAAGGAGGCCCAAGTGGCACTCCTCGACCAGGCGCGGCGGGCTGCTGAGGCCAGTGGAGCCCTGGACTAGGGGCCCCACCCACCTGCTTCGCCAACCTCCTTTTCTTTTTTTTTTAATAAACGTTTGTCAACTCAACTCAACTCAACTATAACTATGCACAAGTGAAATCTCCCACCAGTACTTCATTGCAAGTCAATATCTAGTGCATATATATATATATATATATATATATATATATATATATATATATATATATATATATGTTGCCGGTGAACGCTTCTCCAACGCGAACAGTCGGTATTTCTCAATCAAGAAACTCGCTAGGAGACGCTGCCTGCGCCAACGTTGTCTCTCGCGGGTGAGGGCGCTTTCTCCTTCTTTGCGAGCTGGTATCGTTCCTCTAAGAAAGATTGATTGATTGATTGTGGTTCGGAAAGGACGCTAATTTCTGCAGCCCATCTAGGGAGCACGGCTAAGCGTCCGTGGGGGGTGGGAGAAAGGGAGTGAAAGAGATAGAGAGGAGAGAAAGGCCGTAGTGGAGGGCTCCGGAAATTTTGACCACCTGGGGTTCTTTAACGTGCACTGACAACGCACAGTACACGGGCCTCTGGCATTTTCGCCTCCATCGAAAATGCGACCGCCGCGGTCGGGATCGAACCCGCGTTTTTTGGGTGGCAGCCGAGTACCGTAACCACTACACCACCGCGGCGGACCTCTAAGAAAGAGCGTTTCCATAGCCAACGCGCGCCTTTCGCTCTCTCTCTGTCTCTCTCTCTCTCTCACAAGACAGCAGAGGCACGCGCCGGGAGTCACGCTCCGGGAGAGAGAGAGAGGCACGCGCCGGGAAGCACGCGCCCAGGGCGAGCACGTGCCTCCCGGCACGCGGGTTACGCCTGACTACTGACGCCTAACGCGTGACAAGGTTAGACTAAGAGGAGCTTCGCCCCTAATAAGTACGCGCACGCAACGCTCCACTTGCTGACACTTTATCGGTTAAGCGGTGCAGACATTTTATCATGAGTTAGGCATCTGATTTATTGATGATGAACGTCACGAACGGCGTCACGATTGGCGTCATAAAATCGCCGAGTGAGAACGAACTTCATCAACAGTAACAAGTGAGAGGTATTGTTGCTGTTTCCGCTAAACAATGTTCTCCTTAAATTCCGTTTATATTTTTTGATCTTCTCGTTTTACTCTTCATGCACTCGTTAGACTTAGCTACGAAAGTGCCTGAAGGAGGGCTTTCGAACGCGCATGTCATATTGAGTGTGCTAGTATACGAAAACGGCACCGGTGCCAAGCACTTGCTATGTACGTACTCCTCGGTTATTACAATGCGGGTTTTGGAAGTTTCACGTGCCGAGAAAACGATATGAGTGTGAGGCATGCCGCAGCGATTTCGGGTTTATTTTAGCTCTGTGTTTGCTGGCCGCTCAAGCCGCGGTGCCATTTCAGCACAGACCTGTACGAGTGGAGAACAAATGGAAGATATTGTTTTAGGGGCGAAGCTCCTCTTAGTCTAACCTTGTCACGCGTCAGGCGTCAGTCGTCAAGCATAACCCGCGTGCCGGGAGGCACGCGTTCGCCGTCAGCGCGTGCCTCCCGGCGCGTGCCTCTGCTATCTTGTGAAAGAGAGAGAGAGAGAGAGAGAGAGAGCGAAAGGCGCGCGTTGGCTATGGAAACGCTATTTCTTATAGAGGAACGCTACCAGCTCGCAAAGAAGGAGAACGCGCCCTCAACCGCGAGAGACAACGTTTAAGCAGGCAGCGTCTCCTAGCGAGCTTCTTGATTGAAAAATACCGACTGCTCGCGTTGGAGAAGCGTTCACCGGTAAGCCACATATATATATATATATATATATATATATATATATATATATATATATATATATATATATATATATATATATATATATATATATATATATATATATATATAGGCACTAGATCTTGACTTGCAATGAAATGTCAGTGGGAGATTTCACTTGTGCATAGTTGAACCATGAGGATTTGTAGCGTGCGCGTTAACTAAATTAATCCGGAACTCGGCACGATCTACGATGAACATCCGGAGCTTCGCCCACTCGTCATCATTCACTCCGTGGATATGCTGTAATTTTTTGATCAGCGGGGAATCCAGAAATTGTTAGAGAAACTATGTGCCTTAAAGGCCACTGCTCCGGACGGCCAACAATATGCTTTACCTTTTTGTGCGCACGTTGTGTATCAATATACTTGTTTGTTATCTTCTCTTTGTTATCTTTACAAACATTATGAAGTACCTGAAAAATTACTCCTTATTATCGCCTCAGCAAAATGGATTTCGACCTGGGTTTTCTCGTGTTACACAGTTGACTGAATTTACATATGATTTGGCTAGTGCACTGGATAACGGGTTTACCGTGGACGGTTTGTCCGTAAAGTGTTTTTTTTTTTTTTTGGTATCTCACTCATTACTAATGCAGAATATGTCCTGGTACAAGATAAACTGTACTGATATTGAATGGATCAAAGAATACTTGAAGTTCAGACGTCAGATGGTAGTTTTAAATGGAATGCAGTCCGATCAAGTGGATGTTACATCAGGTGGGCCGCAAGGGTCGGTGCTGGGGCTGCTTCTTTTTCTTCTCTACATGAATGAAATCTGTTGTGGTATTTCCACTAGTCTTCATATGTTCGCAGATGACTGCGTATTATACAGGGTTATTCATAGCGTAGGTGGTGGCACTGCTTTACAGAACGATTTGGATTTGATTATCAACTGCTGTAATTCCTGGCGCATGGACATAAACGTGAGAAAATCTCTGTATATGTGCTTCACTAGAAAAAAAAATGTTGTTATGATTTTAGTTACAGTATTAATGCAGAAAAACTGGCAAAAGTGTTCGAGCGTAAGTACCTTGGTGTTTACTGCAGAATTATCCTGGCGTCGCCATATTGAGTATGTCACTTTTAAGGCTTCAAGTGTTCTAGGTTTTCTTAGAAGAAATGCAAGAAATTTGCCACATGCCGCAAAAGAGCTTTTGTATAAAGCCAATGTTAGACCAATACTTGAATACGCTTATTGCGTTTGGGATCCTTGGCAGAAGGTGGACATTCAAAGGATTGAAAGAATTAAAAATCTGGCTGTGAGATTTGTTCATGCCAATTATACCCGCCACTTTAGCGTGTCCAGGGCAAAGGACGACCTTGGATGCGAGCCACTGCAGCAGCGTACACAATAGTTAAGGTTAAAATTTCTTCACGGTATATTCCATAATAACACTGGTATTAACCGGGATCATTACTTGAACAGTCCTGGTTACGTCTCACCCCGTCTGGACCAGACCTACAAGGTCAAGGAGATAAGATACAGGACAAACTACTTCAAGATGGCGTTTTCCCCCAGAACAATTCGCGAATGGAACAAGCTGCCTCATGACATAGTCACCATTATTTCCCCTAATGTATTTGGTTCCGCTTAGCATAATTCGTGTTGTAAATAATCCTCGTGATCTCTTGTGGCGTATTTGCTTGCGTGCTCTTCGAGTATAAATGTTTTTTTTGTGCATTTGGCTCATTGCCTCTGCACATTTGTTCATTTACCTGCTTTTGGTTGGCTATGTTAGTATTATCCCCCCCCCCCACCCCCACCCCACTGTGATGCCGAAAGACGTTGTGGGTATTGTAATAAATAAATAAATAAATAAATAAATAAATAAATAAATAAATAAAATTTTGGCTAGCGAAACCCGGCTACCATGCTCAGACGCCGGACGCGCATACTCGAGGTTACCACAGTGACAGCAAACCCGTTAAGCCAATATGCCGAGTATTCGTGATCATTTAGCACTGGTCATCACTCGCGAGTTTTAGCCTCTGCTGTAATCTTTGCAACCGAGTCGCTACCGGGTTGAAACAACGCGACTGTGTGCATTATGCGTATATAATAATTTAAATATGTGAATGGCACCAGCAATTACAGAAAAGCGGCTGGAATGTATTTAATCAAAAGCACGATCAAAACCGCTGACTGGTCACGGGAAATCGGGTATGATAGATGCCTCCGTTGGTTTGCCGAACAATTGTAGTGCGTAAAATGTTCACCTATATAGCTTCTCAAAATAAAAAAAAAAGCCTGCAAATGAACGCTTCCGTTTACCAATAGGCATTCTGCTGCTCCGCCACCGTACGCAACAGGCAGTAAATTCGGAGCTACGAAGAAATTGATCGACGCGGCACGATGCAATAAATATCTTTTTCGCTCTATTATAGGATTAGTATATTGATCCAAGAGAGCATGGTTTGCAATGGTGGCGTAATTCTATTGTGGTTATTTACTTTTCGATTAAATTACTAATGTCCGGCGCTTTACGATAGCACAATAGAGGATTGTTGAGATTTGGTCGACAGCAGAGAGCAATGAGCAGCAAAAGAAACATAATAAAGGTAAAAGAGAAATAATTACCTTGTCACAGTGTAATGATGAAGTGTTTTATTCCAATTATAGCACTGCACCTTCACACAGGGGTGTTGCAAGGCAACACTTTCTCCGAACCGCAATATTCTACCGTATACTCTGCACTTTCCTGCACAAGAAATGAAGTAAAAGTAAAATCCAAGTCTTCCCGCAAAGTTACTGCCGCTTAGACCGTGCGCGTTATAGCGTACCCAGGACTTATCTCACACATGTTCGCTTCCGCTGAACAAACATAGGGATAGCGCGTCATAGAGGAGGCGCTGGGATAGTAAACGGCAATAAGCACTTGTCACGGGTCTCCGTGCAAGAAAGTCCGCTTGGAGTTTTTAGTAGCTGGAACGCATAGAATACTCAACAATTCAGTACTGGTATTGCAACATTAACATAACATAAGCATCCAGAGTGCAAAGCACGCGTCTGAGGGCACATGTACAAAGCCTTAGCATGGTGTTAATGGGAATGAGGGGGGACACGACAGCAAAACTATTCAGCTCTGACCCAGATGCGTGTTGCATAATGAGAATTGGTGCGGTTTTGCGCGCCAAGATCACCATACGATTAGAAAAGATGACGTAGCGGAGGGCTCAGGAAATGTTGACTAAATGAGCTTGTTTGACGTGCACTGAAAGAGGACACTCACGGCCACGTTGTAATTTCGTCTTCATCGCAATATGCGACCGGCGCGGCGTGGAAGCCGCGTCCTACGGCTCAGTATGGCTGTGATCGTCCTGGAATGCTTTGTGAACAGCAATGTCTCGCCTCCAGTCTTGCTGATGTGTTCAACTAGCGCGCATACAGATGTCGAGACGGCGAAAGATTTGTTTCCCGAGATGTTACTGCTGATACTAAAGGAGATTGAAAAGAAATGATCACGATTTTAGTTATTTATTTTCATGCAGTGATTTCCAATTTTCTTCCTCATTTTTGCTTTTGAGTGGTACTCGGCGATCCCCTTCTTCTGAACAGCTTGCACCATACTGTCCTCTGCGATCTACGCCGCACGGGCTTCTTAAGCTATTTAAAATAGGCTAAGGCGCCCTTGCAGTGTACATCAAAACCACGATATAACTATTCGGATAACTGTGCAAGCTTTGTAGGCCCATGCGTATATATGACGGAAGTGTATAGAGATAAAAGAAAGCCAAGCACGTTTCCGTCACTTTAATGGTGCGGCACGCTTGGGAGTTTTTTCTCACAGAAAACAATAAGCGGTATCGTGCTTCTCAGTTAGCGTCCCCTTTCTTTATAAACATTCTACTTACTTGACCCCTACCAATAATGCTCGTCGCGCTCTTAGTAGCCGCGGCTTTCGAGAACTTAGTGTACTGGTTGCGCGGTGTCGTTTTAAAACAATGTATGGTAGATAAAAATCACCCACGTGCCACAGAAAAGACTCCGAAAAGTTACGATATGGGTGTGCGATGGAAGCGACGGAGAAATCGAGCAACGGCTACAGAAGGCCGTCGAGGTGGTGGAAGAGTATCTCGTCGGAACCGGTCTTGTGTGCTCGCCAGAGAAATCCGAACTTCTCCTCTACCGCCCAACACTTAGGGGCAGACCCCCCAAGGGATGCGTCCAGCATGCTGCGTACGAAGAAATTTGCGTACGCACCAAAGACGGCCAAGAAATACCTACCCAGGCAGCTCGCCAACACAGGACTGATGTAGACGTGAAGTCGGCCAAAGTCGGCAGCGATATCGGGCCTAAGTCGGCAAATCGCGCTCGCGCTACTTTCACCCACGTCTGCCCGATGACGGCCAGCCACAATGGCTCCACTGTGGCGAAGCCACCATGGGTCGAACTTGGCCAGCCAGAGTGGGCAAAATTTGGCCAGCCAGAATGGGTCGGATTTGGCTAGGTAGCATTGGCCGATGTTGCGGGCATTCAGGCTTTTTTGGCGTGTTGTCGGCCACGCCGACATCGGGAGACCCCTTGCGCGACCGTTCACAGCCACTATGGTGTTTCTAGTGTTTACCCCACGTGTGTCGTACCGTTTGGATTGCAAAAAATTTTATTTTTGTGTTTTCACATTTTCGAAGGGCTATGAAGGCATTTTCTAAGGACCAACAGTAGTTTGTGCAAATGTGCCTCTCATGCATACGCGAAAGCTTTCTTAACACAATTAATAAGTGGGGCTAAGTGGATCCTCCGTACTTTCTATTACTGCGTTGTAAACAAAACAAATAACACAACAAGAGAGGTTTATAGGAAAAAGCACTATTTCATTTATTTTGTGAACTCTGCATTGATAATATGCTATTCTCGTGTTGCACCGTCGTAGTGGAAAAGCTTCGGCAAGGGTGGAACCTGCGGGAAAAGGCGTGAATAGTTAGCACAGCTGTGGAGCACATCAGCACTATACTATAACTGTATGCAATTTATGTGCGACTCATGAACAAACGCGGAAATTCAAGAAATGTCGGAAACATCTCATAATCGGGCACTACTTTCGAAAATAACAAAAGAAAGTTGTCCTTTTACTAGAAAATGAATCTATGTTCAATATTCTACCCCCAGATCTTGCCTTTTTGTCACTTTAGATACCCAAGGGAAAAAGAATAGAAACACGAGTAAAGGTTCTGCTGCAAAGCAATTTTAAAAGCGGCACATTAGTTGAAATAGGAGCATTTTGCATTATAATAAATTTCATATTTTTGGCATACATCGGAAAGGAAAACATGTAGACGTGAGCTAATACGGCACACACCAAGGATGGGGTCTTTAGGCAAAAATGTCCTTAAATGATAGGTTCACGGCGCATTATGAGCAGATATTAGAGGAAGAACATATTTTCAAGGCTACTTTAAAAATGCCATCGCGTGCCGAACTGCCACACGTGTCCAACACCAAAGGAGCACGTGTTCGGTATCACGTTACCTTTAAAAATACGGGCAAGAAAAAAAAAATGTTACGAGAACTGAATTCACCACACAATGGGGGCTTGATACAAGCACAGGATTAACTATATGAAGTAAAATTGCTTTGGGACAATGTGCGTAGGCTCTTTATTCGAAAATATAGAGCCTACGCACCTCACGACACAAATAATATATAAAGGTGGAACCGGTGGTTTAACATCGCAACAAAAAGTGCCAGGTCCCATTCTGAAAAGTGGTCAGCAACTTACCGAATTTCGGCATCCGCTGTGCACTCTTGAGCTGTGTGTCAGCAATACAAATTCAGCGACGGCACTGTAGCCTCACCAAAAGGGGAAGGCTTGTGTTCATATACAACCGATGTCACAGTTGTGATGGGCATTGTCTTAGGAGGCACACTGGCCAAGGAATCGCGCAATCAACTTGGTGATCGATAAATGCGGTACATACGCCGATACGCGTAGGCAGACTGCGTGCAGCTGTCGAAACTCATTCGTACACCTTCCATGTCGGTAGCACTGCAGCCGCGACAAGAGAGCGCAGAAAGTTCCCCGAAAACTGCGCGGTCTCCCCCTCCGAAGGGCCATCACTGCCACCAAAAGCAGGTTCAGAACGACATTCTTTGCAAACTGTAAGTGCGCACAATGGACGTGCAGGGAGGGGGCCGTGACGAGGGTGGTCAGTTCGGGAAGGGACCCGCGTCCCCCCCTTCACATACTTTTTTTTAATTTTTAGTTTCTGCTAGCTTAGCATGTACTAGGTTAGGCAGAATATGCGCGTTCTTCTTTCTTTTTTTTGTGGTTGTCGCAAAGCGTGGAAGACAGCATTTCAGCCGGGCAAAAACCCAATGGCGGGTACACCCGCCGGGACTGCGTTTAAGTGCAGCCTCGTGCAGCCTATGGAGTATGCTTGTATGCATGTGTTCTCTTGCTAGCTACCTGTAGAATAGGATTTCGCAGAGGCTGAACCATCCACGCTAGCTAAAAACGCGATCGAAATGCTGCACTGCACGTAACAAACGTAGCGAGGACGCGCGGCGTCGCCATTGTGAATTTCTGCAAGTTTCTGCAGCGCAGGAAAACACGTGCTCCCTTCCCGCGCGACAAGAAATATTGCGCTCAACCTCTACTCGCGCCCTTATTTTACTCTTTTTGGTTATAAATAAATTAGTTTTTAAGTACTAGAAAACGCAGATGTGGGCTTCTATCGACACCATAGTCTCATATGAACGTCAGAGACAAATCCTACACTCGCTGCACAGAGCATGCAGTCAAGCTCGATATATTCTTCTCATCTAACTAGTACAACGTAACTGCGATGGCCGATGTGTAAAAGAATTCGATATGTATGGAAAGAACGCACTAATTATCGTTCAAAAAAAAGCAAAAAATAAAGAAAGAGGGAATTATACGCAATGCCGTGGACATATTAAGAAATTATTAGCCCATTGTATCTGCGTGGTAGTAGAGAGCATGGAGGTGGAAAAGGGAGGTATAAGTTTACCCGAGCAGTAGACAATTTTTTTCTGTTGCTGAGCTTATGCGAGCTGCGATACATGCGTTGCGGAGCTGCATTTGAAAGGAGTGCACTAGTTTTTCGAACGCACTGATGAAATGTAGTGGAGGGACACGTGGTCAACAACAGCTTGACTTAGGACGGTTGCTTTATACTGTGACCCTGCACTAACATATGAAGAAACTAGAGAACAGAAGAGAGCTTTGATTTTCAACAGATTTTTTTTTCAGTGCATGCTTGCTGTTTTTATATACCATAAAATACGCACATCGCCTGCGCAAGAACACTTTGTGATCACATACACTCTAGTAGAACTCACCAGAAAAGTTCTCTATACATCAATTACACGTGTGTGCATTTGTTTGCCACCTTTGAGATGAAAAATGCTTGCCATAAGACTGCTTTGTATTTTTCGTTTTTGCCTTTTTCGCAAATGTCGTGGTCTTGACAAGAGCACTTCATTTGAATTTGCAATGCAAGAGGGATCTATGTATTTCATGGTGTTTAAAAACAGCTAACATCCTCTGAATATAAAGTTAGCACTAGATCTGTTTTGTCCCCTTGCTGTCACGCTGTTAGCTCCGTATACCCTTCTTTGCATAGGCTGCTAAATGTCAGTATAGGATAACGCCGGTTGCGAGAGTTTATTTCCGCTTCAGCGCACCATAATGTCTGCGCTAGACTTTTTTGTCCACTCGCTGTTGCGCTGTTACCTCCGTATGTCGTTTCCTTCCATAGGTTGCTAAACGTCAGTCGTATAGAGCGCCGCTTCCGACTGTTTATCTTTGTTTGAACATATGAGTGGTGGTTGTGCCCATCGATGTAAGTGCGAACAATTTCTAGGAATTTGAATTTTCTGACATGCGCTGTCAGATAATTTTCCACCATGCTTGTCGATCCTTCTGGCTAATGTTAACTGTTGCGCCAGCCTGTTTCGCAAAGTTCCCGCAAAACAGCCTGTAGATGTATATATGAGTAGTTTATGTGCATGTTTCTTTTTTGTGTGCCCTGCTTATTAAAAACAATGCGCGCGAACATAATGTCATATATGCTGCTCAAAATGCACGTGCGCTATGTTCCGGCACTGAAATGCATATACATGAATATATGAAGCTCAGCTTCTGATTCTTACGTCGAATCTCTCAAGTGAATTTCGGTCATGCTTGTCTCGATCGGATCTCTATTGCTATATACAGCAGGCTTCCAAAGAGGCCCGGCCGATATCAACCATGAAAGGCTGCGGCGTAGTCGACGTTGCCTCCAGGACAGCAGATATGACTCAATGTTTCCTGTGAAATAATCTTTCTGGGGAAATATCGCGCCAAATTCGCCATTCCTCAGGCGATTCTGATGAGCGGCAAAATCGGCGCCACATTTGCCGGAGAAAGTTATCGGCTAGCCGACGGGGGCTCTAAGGTGGCATACTTGGCACAGTGTTGCCGATAAATGGCGTCGGCCAGCCCATATTGTCTGTAGAAAGGCAAAATCGGCGCCATAGTTGCCGTTGAAAGCCATCGCCTCAGCCAATGTCGGCAGTAACGCGGCGTAAGCGGCCCCATGTTGCCCATTGCAGTCGACGGCCTGCCGATATCGGCGGGGCAGCGGCTATAGTAGCCCTACGTTGCCAGTCATTGACGGCGGCGTGGCCGATACTGGCTCGCTGTCCGTAACATTAGGCCGTGGATGGGCCGAACTTTGCCGCCATAAAACCAATATCGGCCCTACGTTTCGTGCTGCCTGGGTGGCAATAAGCACTTGTCACGGGTATCCGTGCAAGAAAGTCCGCTTAGAGCTTTTAGTAGCTGGAACGCATAGAATACTCATCAATTTAGTATCGGTATTGCATCATTACCATAACATAAGCAATCAGAGTTTAAAGGGGTACTGACACCAAAATTTCGCTGCTAAGATAGCCTGCGAGATCGATTTTCGTGGACATACAGATGTCATCTACCAAATCTCAATGGCGAACACAGCTCCGAAGATAATTTAAATGAATATTGAAGTTCGCATGCGCAATCGAGCGCTAGACGCCGTACATCGCGACATCGACAGCAGCAAAGGTGACCTGAAGGGGACCCCCAACTTCCGCGACGTCACCACGGCAGCCGAGCTCCGAGAGTGCAGCTAGCAATGATGACCTCATAGACGCCATTGCTTATTCGCTGCGGCTGCCTTAGTAGACTGCCGGCGACGCCAGACCTCAAGAAAATAGTTGCCACCCAACAGCGATGACAGCTACAGCGACAACAACGCGCAGGACGTGCGACAGGCGAAAGAAAACGAGCACGTGGCGGTTGTCGTGCGGAAGTGCGTCACAGTTATGTGTGCTCACGTGTCCGAACTCGTATACTCCATTGCGAGTGCTAGATGGCGCCAGTTTCACCGGGCGCCTCGTCGTTTTTTGAGCTCTCCCAAACCAAAACTGAAACTAGTGGGTAATAAACATGCCGTAAATAATTATTTGACGCGCGCTGGAGCAAATGATGTGCCGTGTTATGGCTAACAGGTCCCCAGCTACGTATTGCAGCGAAAAAACAGCAGACGAAAATTTTGGTGTGAGTGCCCCTTTAAAGCACGCGTCTGAGGGCACATGTACAGAGCCTTAGCATCGTTTTAATGGGGATGAGGGGAGACACGATAGCAAAACTATTCAGGTCCGACCCTGACGCGTGTTGCATAATGAGAATTGGTGCAGTTTTGCGCGCCAAGATCACCATACGATTAGAAAAGATGACGTAGCGGAGGGCTCTGGAAATGTTGACTAAATGAGCTTCTTTGACGTGCACTGAAAGGGGACACTCACGGCAGTGGCGTAGCCAGAAATCTTTTTCGGGGGGGGGGGCTCGGAATTTTCGACGGACAGAAGGGACGGAGTCGGAGCCTCACTGTATATATATATATATATATATATATATATATATATATATATATATATATATATATATATATATATATATATATATATATATATATATATACACTTCGGAACGAAAACATGCACGTGACGCATTTGCGCGTACCGTCGCCCAATGTGTATACATTCGGACAGCATCTGCAGCCTACTTCAGCCTTCAGTTGTCATGTCAACTGAGCCCCGAAATAACGATACTCTCGCTCATTCACAACTTTCACAGAGGGCAATGTACCGACGAAATCTAGTAGAAAGACATTTATTTCCCCGCCACTGCGAAGATTCGTCACTTGCGCACGCTACTACCTTTATGATAATTACAAAATAAAGTATAATGATCGATGTCCACATACGCATGAAATGCTGTAAAGAATTCGTCGTGCTAGAAGGCGCAGCGGGGGACAGCGGGCAGCATACCTGAGGTAGGTAAGCTGGAAATGACGCTATAATAAACACATTTTTTTTGAAACCCTTTATGAATTGATCGGGGCGTTGTCCTGATAAACTGCGGAAGACTCTCTCCAACTTAACATGCTAGTAGACATACAGGACGACATTTTAGTATATATTTCGTATTTATGGTTTCCTCACCGAAACTTACCTGTTCGCTACATTATACAGGCTCTTCTTTAACCAAATTTTCCATACATTTGCAGGAAGAACAGAGATTCGCCTGCGGTTGTGATTCTAAGCCGCTCCAGATCTATCTGTCGTGAACATATTACCACTTCTTCTTTAGAAGAATTAAGTCTTTTGCGTTATAGAAAAATGCTGTCCTCATTAACATTGTAGGCCTCCCAAAGCGCGGTTTTGTCTCCACTAAGCTCACAAACACCACCATACTTACCCTTTCACGAATAATTACTGACACATTTATTAAGCTGAGAAACGTGGTGAAATATCTCTTAATATTGAAAAAGATTTCTATGTGGTTTACCACCTCACACTTCTAGCCAGATAAATTAAAAATCCCTTGGTGCTGTTGAGACTAACGCCAGTTTAATCCTACAGTTACTTCGAGGCATGCGGAATGCAAGTTGCGATGGATAAATCTGATTTGGAACTCACTGAAGTGAACTCCGGAATATTGAGATGTCCCTACTTCGCGCAAAGGGGAAGGCGGTTCTACGCCGCAACACTTCACAAGTACCACAACTACGCTACAACTCCGTTCGAAATACTTCACGTAATCCCACTATACTCGCTCACCCCCTCTGGCCACACACCTCAAGAACCATTTTACCAAACCGGATTCGTGCTGGGGCCGGGAAGAAAAGAGGCAACAGGCAAAATATGGATTTTAATATGTGAACATGATCGAACTATACAATTAACAATTACTAGCGAACGTAATGACGCAAAGCGAACAAAGAGCAACGTAAACGCATATTGCAGCACAGGAATTAACAGCGGAAACAAACTCATCAATGAACGGCCGATACAATGGTTAAAACAGCTCATAACCCAGGCAGCACGCCAACACAGGACTGATGTAGGCGTGAAGTCGGCCAAAGTCGGCAGCGATATCGGGCCTAAGTCGGCAAATCGCGCTCGCGCTACTTTCACCCACATCTGCCCGATGACGGCCAGCCAGAATGGCTCCACTGTGGCGAAGCCACCATGGGTCGAACTTGGCCAGCCAGAGTGGGCGAAATTTGGCCAGCCAGCTTGGGCGAAATTTGGCCAGCCAGCGTGGGCGAAATTTGGCCAGCCAGAATGGGTCGGATTTGGCTAGGTAGCATTGGCCGATGTTGCGGGCATTCAGGCTTTTTTGGCGTGTTGTCGGCCACGCCGACATCGGGAAACCCCTTGCGCGACCGTTCACAGCCACTATGGTGTTTCTAGTGTTTACCCCACGTGTGTCGTACCGTTTGGATTGCAAAAATTTTTATTTTTGTGTTTTCACATTTTCGAAGGGCTATGAAGGCATTTTCTAAGGACCAACAGTAGCTTGTGCAAATGTGCCTCTCATGCATACGCGAAAGCTTTATTAACACAGTAAAAAGTGGGGATAAGTGGATCCACTGTACTTTCTATTACTGCGTTCTAAACAAAACAAATAACACAACAAGAGCGGTTCATAGGGAAAAGCACTATTTCATTTATTTTGTGAACTCTGCATTGATAATATGCTATTCTCGTGTTGCACCGTCGTAGTGGAAAAGCTTCGGCAAGGGTGGAACCTGCGGGAAAAGGCGTGAATAGTTAGCACAGCTGTGGAGCACATCAGCACTATACTATAACTGTATGCAATTTATGTGCGACTCATGAACAAACGCGGAAATTCAAGAAATGTCGGAAACATCTCATAATCGGGCACTACTTTCGAAAATAACAAAAGAAAGTTGTCCTTTTACTAGAAAATGAATCTATATTCAATATTCTACCCCCAGATCTTGCCTTTTTGTCACTTTAGATACCCAAGGGAAAAAGAATAGAAACACGAGTAAAGGTTCTGCTGCAAAGCAATTTTAAAAGCGGCACATTAGTTGAAATAGGAGCATTTTGCATTATAATAAATTTCATATTTTTGGCATACATCGGAAAGGAAAACATGTAGACGTGAGCTAATACGACACACACCAAGGATGGCGTCTTTAGGCAAAAATGTCCTTAAATGATAGGTGCAAGGCGCATTATGAGCAGATATTAGAGGAAGAACATATTTTCAAGGCTACTTTAAAAATGCCATCGCGTGCCGAACTGCCACACGTGTCCAACACCAAAGGAGCGCGTGTTCGGTATCACGTTACCTTTAAAAATACGGGCAAGAAAAAAAAATGTTACGAGAACTGAATTCACCACACAATGGGGGCTTGATACAAGCACAGGATTAACTATATGAAGTAAAATTGCTTTGGGACAATGTGCGTAGGCTCTTTATTCGAAAATATAGAGCCTACGCACCTCACGACACAAATAATATATAAAGGTGGAACCGGTGGTTTAACATCGCAACAAAAAGTGCCAGGCCCCATTCTGAAAAGTGGCCAGCAACTTACCGAATTTCGGCATCCGCTGTGCACTCTTGAGCTGTGTGTCAGCAATACAAATTCAGCGACGGCACTGTAGCCTCACCAAAAGGCGCAGGCTTGTGTTCATATACGACCGATGTCACAGTTGTGATGGGCATTCTCTTAGGAGGTACACTGGCCAAGGAATCGCGCAATCAACTTGATGATCGATAAATGCGGTGCATACGCCGATACGCGTAGGCAGACTGCGTGCAGCTGTCGAAACTCATTCGTACACCTTCCATGTCGGTAGCACTGCAGCCGCGACGAGAGAGCGCAGAAAGTTTCCCGAAAACTGCGCGGTCTCCCCCTCCGAAGGGCCATCACTGCCACCGAAAGCAGGTTCAGAACGACATTCTTTGCAAACTGTAAGTGCGCACAATGGACGTGCAGGGAGGGGGCCGTGACGAGGGTGGTCAGTTCGGGAAGGGACCCGCGTCCCCCCCTTCACATACTATTTTTTTATTTTTAGTTTCTGCTAGATTAGCATGTACTAGCATGTACTAGCATGTACTAGCATGTGCTAGCATGCTTAGCATGTACTAGGTTAGGCAGAATATGCGCGTTCTTCTTTCTCTTTTTAGTGGTTGTCGCAAAGCGTGGAAGACAGCATTTCAGCCGGGCAAAAACACAATGGCGGGGACACCCGCTGGGACTGCATTTTTTAAGTGCAGCCTAGTGCAGCTTATGGAGTATGCTTGTATGCATGTGTTCTCTTGCTAGCTACCTGTAGCATAGGATTTCGCAGAGGCTGAACCATCCACTCTAGCTAAAAACGCGATCGAAATGCTGCACTGCGCGTAAGAAACGTAGCGAGGGCGCGCGGCGTCGCCATTGTGAATTTCTGCAAGTTTCTGCAGAGCAGGAAAACACGTGCTCCATTCCCGCCCGACAAGAAATATTGCGGTCAACCTCTACTCGCGCCCTTATTTTACTCTTTTTGGTTATAAATAAATTAGTTTTTAAGTACTAGAAAACGCAGATGTGGGCTTCTATCGACACCATAGTCTCATATGAACGTCAGAGACAAATCCTACACTCGCTGCACAGAGCATGCAGTCAAGCTCGATATATTCTTCTCATCTAACTAGTACAACGTAACTGCGATGGCCGATGTGTAAAAGAATTCGATATGTATGGAAAGAACGCACTAATTATCGTTCACAAAAAGCAAAAATAAAGAAGAGGGAATTATACGCAATGCCGTGGACATATTAAGAAATTATTAGCCCATTGTATCTGCGTGGTAGTAGAGAGCAAGGAGGTGGAAAAGGGAGGTATAAGTTTACCCGACCAGTAGACAATTATTTTCTGTTGCTGAGCTTATGCGAGCTGTGATACATGCGTTGCGGAGCTGCTTTTGAAAGGAGTGCACTAGTTTTGCGAACGCACTGATGAAATGTAGTGGAGGGACACGTGGTCAACAACAGCTTGACTTAGGACGGTTGCTTTATACTGTGACCCTGCACAAACATATGAAGAAACTAGAGAACAGAAGAGAGCTTTGATTTTCAACAGGTTTTTTTTTTCAGTGCATGCTTGCTGTTTTTATATACCATAAAATACGCACATCGCCTGCGCAAGAACACTTTGTGATCACATACACTCTAGTAGAACTCACCAGAAAAGCTCCCTATACATCAATTATACGTGTGTGCATTTGTTTGCCACCTTTGAGATGGAAAATGCTTGCCATAAGACTGCTTTGTATTTTTCGTTTTTGCCTTTTTCGCAAATGTCGTGGTCTTGACAAGAGCACTTCATTTGAATTTGCAATGCAAAAGGGATCTATGTATTTCATGGTGTATAAAAACAGCTAACATCCTCTGAATATAAAGTTAGCACTAGATCAGTTTTGTCCCCTCGCTGTCACCCTGTTAGCTCCGTATACCCTTCTTTGCATAGGCTGCTAAATGTCAGTATAGGATAACGCCGGTTGCGAGAGTTTATTTCCCCTTCAGCGCACCATAATGTCTGCGCTAGACCTTTTTTGTCCACTCGCTGTTGCGCTGTTACCTCCGTATGTCGTTTCCTTCCATAGGTTGCTAAACGTCAGTCGTATAGAGCGCCGCTTCCGACTGTTTATCTTTGTTTGAACATATGAGTGGTGGTTGTGCCCATCGATGTAAGTGCGAACAATTTCTAGGAATTTGAATTTTCTGACATGCGCTGTCAGATAATTTTCCACCATGCTTGTCGATCCTTCTGGCTAATGTTAACTGTTGCGCCAGCCTGTTTCGCAAAGTTCCCGCAAAACAGCCTGTAGATGTATATATGAATAGTTTATGTGCATGTTTTTTTTTGTGTGCCCTGCTTATTAAAAACAATGCGCGCGAACATAATGTCATATATGCTGCTTAAAACGCATGTGCGCTATGTTCCTGCACTGAAACGCGTGTACATGAATATATGAAACTCAACATCTGATTCTTGCGTCGAATCTCTCAAGTGAATTTCGCTCATGCTTGTCTCGATCGGATCTCTATTGCTATATACAGCAGGCTTCCAAAGAGGCCTGGCCGATATCAACCATGAAAGGCTGCGGCGTAGTCGACGTTGTCTCCAGGACAGCAGATATGACTCAATGTTTCCTGTGAAATAATCTTTCTGGGGAAATATCGCGCCAAATTCGCCATTCCTCAGGCGATTCTGATGAGCGGCGAAATCGGCGCACATTTGCCGG
>CM023490.1:21989085-22087541 GCA_013339685.2 Hyalomma asiaticum
TTGTACCTAGAATATCGAGGATGATGGTATATCCTCAAATGGTCATATTCCTGTGGCCTCCTCCTGCCCGTGTCTCATAAAATACAATAAATGTGTGTGGGAAAATTAGCACCTGTGCTGTGATAGCTACAGCGATTTTCAGGCTACCCAGAACGACCCAAGAGGGTCTTTCTGGGTTCTGGGGCACCATTGCGTCTAACAGAAAAGCGGAAGATTTTTAGAAGCCTCTACGGGCGGCACACAAGAGAAAGGGGGAGGGGCACCACATGCTTCCAGATAACTCTATTTAGTTTAATTTGAGGCACGCCGATTGATAACAATCCACAAAGTAGCATGTGTTTTGTATTGTTTTCTTCTCCATCCATTCCTTGTAGCTTCGTTTACCAATTTTCTTTAGGAACGATCTTACACGAGGTCTCTAGCTGTTCTCCTGGCTTAATGCCGTTCTTTATACAGTAGAACCTCGTTATAACTAACCCGGATATAACGAACTGTCGGATATACGAAGTAATCGTCATTCCCTTTGAAATTCCTATAGATGAAATATATAAACTCTGACATGTTGCACCAACGAGGTTTTACTGTAATCCCTATTTGTGCAGGAAGTGTACCGAAGTTGCCAACAAAGCCGCAAGTTTGTCTGCGCTGCGGCAACGGGTCGCGTGCTGCGGTCTCCACGGAAGGTCACGCATGGAACCGTGATGTCCTCGTCAGCGGAGGACCGAGGGTTTTACCTTGCAGCAAGCATCGCGCAGGAAACGCAAGGTGCGAAAGATAGCGCGATGCTGTGGGAATTCGGAGCACTGATAATGCTTGGTGCATAACAACATACGCCCTGTGCGTATTAGAATAATGATATCCCTTACTAAATTGCCACTTACTTGTTACGACGCTACTGACACAGGTTCGACTCTGCCAGCCGCGGTCGCATAACGAAATTCGACACGCTATAATCTCCTGTGACGTGCCGCCAGGAAGCTGGCGGCTGCCTTCCTGTGGATGTGCTGCTGGCTATGATAGTTAGTCTTTGTTGCGGGTTATGAACAAATAAAATGAAATAACATGACAGATTGTCAGGTGCAGTGCTGCCACAGAATGCGTGGATGAATGGTTTTGTGATCATTTTCTTTAAATGCCTCGAGCTGTTGGCATGTGAAGTTGTAATTGATCCAGATTAAGAATGGTCCGTGGAACCAGACTTTCCACTTTTTTCTTTTTTTCGACCCTCACGTGGACCTCGTAACTGAAATTAGCTGCCAGACTTTGCCAATGTCTGTGTGTGTGTGTGTGTGTTACTCTCCTGTCCAGTCCACGCGTCTAATAAGTTCCGCGCTTAACTCTGACATGTTGCACCAACAAGGCCAGAAATCTACCTTAGCTTTGCCAATGTGTCTGGTTCACCGTGCTCCTTGCAAGACAGCTGGATAAATGTAGTGGTTGAGCGCTGAATATACTGTGGACTGATGGCTGCCACCAATGTGTTTTATTTCTACGCAGGTGCGTGACTGCAGTGTGCCAGTTCCCTCCTTGTCAGTGCGGGCGATTTCATCGCCACCTTCCTGCTATCGCAGGCTGTGAACTGACAGAGGATATTGAATCGCATCCTAGCTGATATCGCCGGTGGTGAGCATGTTCACATTGATATTCACGGAGTGATCTCCATCAATAAGCCGCTATATCTCGGTGCGAAGTGCTAAACCAAAGCCTTCGCACTATACGAATCTCTAGCAGCGTGTGGCTCCATGAAGAACCTGCTTTGACGCAGGTTCTCCGTGGAGCTTATGAACGTAACAGAGCTTTCAAATAGGATTCCCTGAATGACACCACGAAAGCTTTGACAGTTTTTCTTCCACTTGAAACCAATACATATTGTTACGTACTGAAGTGTTGCAAGTGTAGCAGACAAATGTGGGTATGTTGGGTAAGTGGCACAGTAGTAGTGGAGACATGGGTGTTTAGAGATGCGGAGGAAGACGTTCACCGAGCTACAGCAAAGTGTCTGTGCGCATTCATGACCGCTACGTTGACGAGAGGGTTAATGAGGTGTGGCATAAAGATGCGCGCAGTGGCTTTCAACGTCGACCAAGGTTTTTGTTGTACCTGGTGAACATCTACCTTGGCTTCTCTGCCGCCATTGTCACCACTACTCTCCAGTGTCACTAGTCATCCGTGTCACTAATCGCCTGTGTCCTCACCCCTGTCCTCATATAGCGATGTGCACATGTGGTGGACTTGGCAGGCACACAAAAATGCACGAACACGGCCAATGGCAACACAACAATGGGAACAATGGGAACACAACACAATCCAGTACCTAATATGCAGCCTAATATGGAAGTCCTTTCACTTCTTCTGTCTTGACTCATACTACTTGAAGCGATTCTGACTGCTCATACGGAAGGAACTGACCTAAGTTCAAGAAAAATATACTCTGTAGAGAGCCTTTGAGTGAGCAGTGAATGCAGATAGAGCAATAGCATATGGGTAGCAAGTGCTGCACCTTTAAGAGCCACCCTGGTGGTCGAGTGCCAGGGGAAGGAGTGGCCGGTGTGGCAGCTGTCAGAGGTGATTCGCCCGCTGAAAGTCGCACGGAAACAAAGCCACACCAACGGTTATATAAATATAAATCGGTGATATAGAGCATGCTCCCCGATGGGAGCCGTGTGTGGCGCGTGCCAAAATTAGCACCTGTGCTGCGATAGCTACAGCGATTTTTCAGGCTACCCAAATCACCCTCTGGGGTCTCCTGTGTCTTGAAACCACCGCCCCTAACACAAAAGCGGAAGATCTTTAAAAGCAATCTGCACTCGACTGTTGTAAGAGGAGAGGCGTGTGGAGGCACTAGACTGTTGTAGCGCACGACTGTTGTAAGAGGCATGTGTAGGCGTCGTCACTTATGGCCTTACACATGCAGGTGGCCCTACTATGAGTGAGATGTACAGAGAAACATGCATAGCAGTAAGTGACCGTGCACACCCATTAATATCGCCCAGTCATGCCCATTTTTCGTCATAAAAAGCAAGGCGTGCTCGTTTTCCTAGAAAAATTTACTGGGCAAGTTATTTTTCCTTTGCAAGCACAAGTGCTTGCATGCACTCCGTTTCTTGTGTAGAGTCTGTCATTCACCAATACTTGTCATTTGGTTTGCTTTCGTTTCCGTTGTCGAAATCTGCAAACTTACTACTTTCCTCTCAATAATGTCTTGTCAAGCATACTGATCACTTATCGGGAGCGAATTGTCGGGCAAGGACAGCCCGTGATGACTATTTTATTTTGAAAGTCACCCAGAGGTGTTTATTAATAATGTATTTATGGACGACAACAGCGGTTTTTCACAGTAGTCTCGCGCCATTTTGCTGTGCTGGTCATTGTGCTGCAACTGTATGCCAGAGTACATATTAACAACTAAATGCCGGTCTTGCAACTGTGTATGAAGGGCCCTGTGATATTAGTTGGAATGGCAATGGCTACATATCCTCCTCATCTTAACAATTTTTCAGAAGTGTTGGAACCACTGCGTGCAGATTCCTGCATGGGAAAATGTTTGAACGGTCTGTAGAACAAGCGGCTGCGTGCAATTTATTAGGTCTTCAGTTGTTTCGTTTGCACATTGTTCTAAAAATGTGCAAACGAAACAACTGAAGCATTCTAAAAATGTGCAAACGAAACAACTGAAGCATTGGCGTCATTGTCCTTAAATGATACATGAGCAAAGGACAAGTTGGCACGCGTGCAAATATACGAAACAGGTGCGCTGTATACGAACAGGCACACTCACTTGAACAGGAGTTTATCTATTCTATAGTAGAGTGGCTTTAAAGACCACGCAGACCAGTTTGAAAAGTGAATGGCAATAAAGTGTGCTTGCTTTGTCTTCAGGATTGCGCTGCCATGGATGTCCGGCGATGGATGGCCCATTTCCAAGGACCATCGTGATGCCACTCTTCTCGATGATGCATATTCGATCTGCTGTGACAATGAGTGGCGTGCATCGGTGCGACCTTCTCGGAAGCAAATGGAAAGGTGAATAGGTATTCAGTAGATCTAGCGAGTGTTGACTGCGACGAGTGTCAAGATTTCAGTGAATACTGCTGTGGAAATGTGCTTTTTCTCCTGTCTCATCTCGTCTTATGTGAAGTAAGCCAGAAAAGTGCATGACGATCAGTACTACAATGGTAAAAGATGCGTCCCAAGAAGTAGGTACAAAATTTATCAACTGCACAAAGAAGCACGGGGCACTCACATTGTGAATGAATTTTTTTCTGGTGGGGATGGGAGGTGATTGGCGTAGGCCATAGCATATTCTCGACTGCACTGAGGTGAGCTGCAGACCACTTGATGAGGCTGCATCCTCGGAAATATGTCTTACTATGCTTACGAGTGTATTTGGGTGGGAAATATTTCCAGCCATTGAGTTTATTAACATCGACGAAACAATTTTGAACCTTCCAATTTTGACTTTCTCCCTTTCCAAAAGCGTCAGAACTGTTTCCCCTAAATGAAGGATTTCATTATTTCTACAGTGAGATAATTCCTTTGAGCTGCAATAGAAAAAATCTTAAAGCCTGCACAACATAGCAGTCCTTAGAAATAAACTCAGCCCGAACAATTTTCTTACCAAATGGTATGTACCTCACTCAGCGCGGTCGGGTCAAAGTGTGCTAATATTGAAGTTGGGGTGTCGATTACCACACAGGAGGAAGAAGCATTTCGAGGAGTGAGCTGCAGACCACTTGATGAGGCTGCATCCTCGGAAATATGTCGCAATATGCTTACGAGTGTATTTGCGTGGGAAATATTTCCATCTATTGAGTTTCCAGCATTGAGCCATTAACAGTGACGAAAAAAATCTGAACTCAGCCTGAACGATGTTTTTTACAAAATGGTCGAAAATTTTTCTGCGTCGAAACTATGCAGGCACATTTATGAGTGTAACAAAGCGCTCGCTCGTTTGGCATAGCACATCCCCAGTGGTCATGTTGAAACATTTCGGCACCCACGTTACAGTTCTATTGTAGCTAGTACACTAGTGCACTGTCTCACCAGCTGCTTTTCGCCCTCTGCATCTCCTTTAAGGCTTTCTTCACGTTCCCGTGCCATTACTGGTGGCAAGTAAGGCGCCACTGGGCTGGTACTCCTAATATTACACTGGTTAGCGCTGTCAGAAGGTACCCAAGCCTGAGTTAGTGAGGTTGATGTGACGGGTTTAGTGAGGCGAGTGAGTCCATCCGCTGTGCCAATTGGTGGCATGCCTTGCGGAGATGGCCGCATTCCAGGGCACAGCATTGCCTGCCATTCATCTGTCAGGAAGGGTGAGGGTGAGTGCTCTGAGTTAAGTGTGCTTTACTAAACGGTACTTAATATGATCGTCGCAAAGGATCGACGTATTTTGTAAGGCTGTACAAACACGATATCTGAAACCAATGCCGCAGAGGACTTGTGCTTCGTCTTTAACGGTAGAGCGCCATAGTGCCATTTGGTAGGGGTGTAACCAAACGGGGTGTTTCGGTACCAAAACACCCCTTGTAATAATCTGGATGCTACAAAGCCGCCGTATTTCCCAATTTACACCTTTTTTTCCTCCAATGATATTTGCACAGTGTATCGTACAACCCTCCTACCACCCCCAACCCCTCCCCACTTTGCTGCCGAAAGATACTTCTTAAAGGAGCCTCTACTACAGTGTGTTCGGGATACAAAGCCCTATTAAGCCGAGCTAGATAGTGTATGCTTATCGACGTTCGTTGCATAGGGCTGGCTGCATGATGTAACATTTTTTGCAACATGTACATGAACTCAACACTCTGAAGGTACCCAAGCCTGTGTTAGTGAGGTTGATGTCACCGGTTTAGTGAGGTGAGTGAGCGGGTAGGCAGAGCCTTCACCTTCACCTCACAGAAAGGCAGGTAGTCTAAATAAGCTATCACTGTTGCTGTGTTGTGCTGTGCTGTGTTGCATCAGTTGCTGTGTTTAAGCATGGCCTGTGGGTGGGAGGAGTGGTATAATGATGCAGCACTAGCTTCACCATACTGCAACAAAAGGCATGCCTGACCAAGGTATTCCTATTCTAGGCGCCCAACCCGACCTGCGCTTTCCTGCCGGCATGATGAAAAAGGGTACGCACCCTTGGGGGGGGGAGTAGAGTAGACCAGGAGAGTTCAAGGGATGCAACCTTCTGTGCTCTAATGCAGTACGACTAGTAGTTTTGGAGAAGGCTGCGATGTTAGGCGTGTCTGCAGAAGATGCTCTTGGTAGTCGTGGTTGACAATTCAACTACAGAATCGCCTACAGGCCGATAGAAGGCTGGGGTTACTAGAGGAGCCAGAGGGTGGAAAGGAGTTCCCCATTCTGTGCACAAGATTACTCGCACGAGATTCTCGGAATCGTGCAATGCTTCGACACAATATATTGCTAGGTTAGCTGCATGTAGCACGTGTTTTCTTCTCTGTCCCATCTCTGTAGCTTCGTTTGCAAATTTCCTTTTATAAGGACATCCCTAGCAGTGCTCCCTGTGTCAGCGCCGTTTTTTACAATCTCTGTTAGTGCAGAAAGTGCATCGATGAAAGCGACAAGTTAGCATGCACAGTGGCAACGGGTTGCGCGTTGCGGTCGGCACAGAAAGCCACGCATGAAACCGTGATGTCCTCGTCAGCGGAGGACAGAATGTTGGGCCCTGCTGGTTTCTCTTGCCGTGAGTATCGAGCAGGACACGCAAAATACGAAAGATAGCGTGGCCCTGTGGAAATGCAGAGGAGTGATAACACTTGGTGCATACCATAATATGGGCTATGCGTATTAGATTAATAACCCTCACTAAATTGCCACTCATACTCATTACGAGGCTTGTGACCTGAAAAGCGTGGATTCGACACTGTCAGCAGCTGTTACGTAGCGATATTCAACGTGGTCTCCACTACAACATTCCTCAAATTATGTAGTGCCCTTTGGTTTCGCTGTTGCATTACCCTCCTCTGAATTATGTTCGCAGGGTACAGTGTTCGAGTATTGAGCTCAGGACAACTGCAAGGCAAAACCGTGCAGTGATCTGCAACGGCAGCTGTGGCAATCCGTGGCATGCCGCCAGCCTCCTGGTGTCTTGCAGGCAGGATGGGTTAGTAGAATGAGTGCGCTATGCAGTTGGCTGTGGCTATGGCAGCTACAGCCAATGCTGAGCAATTAAGGGTTTGCAGTTTGATGTCTCACGTCATTATCACGCTCACAATATAGATCTTTATTAACAGTAAGCATGTTTCACAGCTCACTGCAGGAGCAGGGGCTAAAGGCAATCAAGCCTGACAAAGGCCCCTGTCCCTCCACAGTTTGTAACAGTGCACAGTATTCTAATACAACATATAAACAAAAGGTATTTGAAATCTAGGAAGCAACTTGCACTCCTATAAAAAAATACATACACAAAGTTTACACAGCGTAATCTACTTAAACAAGTTACATGCACGAAAACATACTACAGCGATGCAAAAATAAGTTACAGAAATGAGAAGCGTGAAAGGCATGGCGATATATATCATAGTTCAGTGAAATAAGTTCATCACTTGTTTTTTGAAGGCAGCCCTACCAGTTTCGCTGTCTGCTAGAATATTTAAAATATGAGGCACCTTAATTTAGGTTCTTAATTAGTTCTTAATTTAGGTGTTTGCTTTTTATGTAAATGTAGTACGCCCCGACAGTCCTCTTTCTTGCTAACATATTTATGACCGTCACAAAGCAAGAATGGCTGCTTGCAGTAAAGTCGTTTCGGACATAACAGCAGCTGTAACTGCATTACAACCACCACAGTATGTACCGGAAACTAAATGAGTCAGCATGTATGCTTCTACCAAGGTAGAAGCATAAGGTTATGCTTAAAGGGGTCGTGAAACGTTTTCTGAACATTTTGTACTAAGTGCGTATTCGGGATCCTGACCCTCCAATCAACAATATGCATTGTTCCGTTGCACCGTGTGCGTTGATTTAGAGCGATAAAAAATGCGGTTTCGGTTTCACTGCGCGCGTTCCCCTCAACTCCGCAGATGACGTCATCTTAGTAGCCGTCATACCTCCGAGATTGGCGCGCCCTCGGAGGCCATGGAAACAAACCGTGCTGCCGCTTTTCTTCCGAATAGTGGCACCGCACGGTTTTCCGCACGTTTCTTCCTTTCTAGCTTTCAAGTAAATCGATTCCTTTAGAGCAAACGAGAGTTCACTGTGCCTTTAACTTAAAATATCTTAACTCAACGTCACCAAATAGTACACGCCGGCCGTAGTGTCGCATAGTCGTTTCGGGAGCGCAAGAAAGCTGAGATTTAAAACGG
Organism: Hyalomma asiaticum; assembly: GCA_013339685.2. Taxonomy (NCBI): domain Eukaryota; kingdom Metazoa; phylum Arthropoda; class Arachnida; order Ixodida; family Ixodidae; genus Hyalomma; species Hyalomma asiaticum. Next base: position 21,997,398 of record CM023490.1, read on the forward strand.
GCGTTGTTAAATGTGCCTTAAGGTAGAAGCAAATGGCATAAGGTAGCATTAGGCATAAGCTTTACCAGGCAGGGGATGTGCATGCCGTTTAAAGAGATCCATGTTGTCTGTTTCCTTCCCTAATAATGAAGACTTACCAGCTCGACAGAACTTGCTACAATAAACCTGTTGGAGCTGTTGGAGCCGGCTATGACAATTCTGCTTTGCCACGGGTTATGAAGGAGTTAAGGTGTATACATTGCCAGATGCAGTGAAAAAGTGCAGCTAGACCCAATGTCTCCATCTTCCTGTATCACAGGCGGGCGGATCATCCCTAGCGAATCCCATGGGCACGGAGTGAGCTCACGGGCGACACCCTTTTTGTGTGTAGAGCAAAAATGGAGGTTGCATGTGCTTTGCAATCGCAGCTGTGACACAGCCTTTGATTTTAGCTGCATTTATGATCATGTATTACACACTACAGGAACATCACACATGCAAATACACACTCGACCATTTCAAGCCAACATATAGAACAGAGAATGTTCACGTTATTTCACATCTGTACACACAGTCCCGTATATATATTCCAGATTCCCGACCTGCTATGTAGTGCCAGTGGGGATATTACTGTTATGCACAATAACAAAATAACGATACACAGGACATCTACTGATCAAGGATAGGCTAACTGGTAGCTGTGCATCACACATCTGTAAATCTAAACCCACCAAATATTCACTGCCAAATTGCCAAGAAATCATACATCTCTACGTTCCTCATTTACACCCTTAAGGGTGTAAATTTTTTACTGTGTAAACTAATACAAACTAATAAAGCTATTTAAAGGATTTCTGAGTTGCAAACATAACAAATTTCAAAAAGTCTTATAGAGAATATTGATATAAACTAGTAAGGCTAACAGAACGCTGTATTAGACTAATACAAACACCTACAAGACAAACTAGTAACGCTAATAGAACACTATTAGACTAATACAAACACCTATAAGACAAGATTCCTATAAGACTAATGCAATACCTGTCGTCGTTCTTAAATGTAGGGTACCTTAGGGGCCTGGGCTTGAGTCGTCTAATGGCACATGTCGTAGTCATGACATGGCAACGATATGCGCTATTATTTTTGGAACGTAAATCCAAAAGAAAAAGGGCCAGGTGGGTGCTCTTGATTTGGAAGGACAATGACTACGCATCTTCCAGATCTTCCCAAATTTTCCAGAAGTGTGGCAGCCGCTACTTGCAAATTTCCTGCATGGGCAAATGGAGTGTGAGAAAATCTGCCACAATAGATGCACAAGCAGTTGCGTGCCAGATCACAAATTGTGCTGTTGTTGAAACGTGGTCACTCAGTGGTCAACTTGCAAGCTCACTCGTGAACATCTAGTTTTTGCTGCGGAACATCCGCAAGAAGCGCACTCGCATCACTGTTTTTTGTGTATGTTGTAGTGCCCGAAGGCGAAACACTGCCTGCATCCATCGTCTGTGGCAGTCGGTAGCGTGCTCTCGGTCTCGCCAGCAAGCCCACGACGGTTGCTGCCATCGCTGCATCCCTGGCAACAAAACAGGTTACTGCACTTTTCTGCCGGCATGATGGAAAAGGGCATCTGCGTAAGCAGTATTAAGCAGTGTGGCGTCTAAACATTGAGACATAGTTATTACTAGACCTGCCGTTTTGACTGTTGTTTTGACCATGAAATATCGTCGTGGTTGAAATGTGAATGCCAGGCAACATTTAAGAAATGGTTAATCTAGGTACTCCTACCGAGGTACTAGATGTCCAGTACCTGGATTCTCCTTAACTGTGTAATCTCCATCTTCCTGTATTTATACAACTTACACTTTTAATTCTTCCCACTTTGTGTATATGAATGTATCACGGGTGGCGGATCGTGTGTGTGAAATGTCGTAGAAATGCCCTGTTATTGCATTTGTATGTGGATACGCATACACGTATATATTGCAAACTTGTACCAAATCGGACCGCCCCGGCGGGATCGAATCCCCGCCGTGGCGGCTGCATTTCGATGGAGGCGAAATGTTGAGGCCCGTGTGCTGTGCAATGTCAGTGCACGCTAAAGAACCCCAGGTGGTCGAAATTTCCAAAGCCCTCCACTACGGCGTCTCTCATAATCAGAACTGGTTTTGGGACGTTAAACCCCACAAAACAACAAATCGGACCGATAACTAGCCACACAAGCAGATTGCATATCGTTTTTGCAGATCCTGTAAAAGCAGATCTAGGACAGCGCGAGGATACGATGCATGTAGAGTACAGTACATGAATGCCCTTCTTTACAATCTGTTTGCGCAGGGAATGCACAGACAGATGAATCCTACTGAAGCGGCAAGTTTGTCTACACTGTGGCAACGAGTTGCGTGCTGCAGGCTCCACTGCAGGCTCCACAGAAGGCAACAAGTGCAACCGTGATGTCCTCGTCAGCGGAGGATCATATCGCCACCCTGCTGCCATCCCTTGCGGTGAGTATCAAGCAGGACGTGCAAGGTTGACTCAACCCGGCTACGTGCAAAGTGTCTGAATAAGCCTTACCGAGGCTCGTGTGCTCAGATTCAAATGGAGGTTATATTTCTGGTGGAGGTTATATAGTTCCCTCAAAATTATGTACAGGGCTCTGATATCTGATTACCCCCTGTTCAATTACGTTTGCAGGCGACGGTATTCGATTTCAGGACAACTGCAATGCAAAACCGTGCTGCAGTGGCCGCAGCCGTCCATGGCCACTTCCTGCCTTCATGCACCCGAGGATGGGTGAGTAGGCCGTGCGCTCCGCTGTTGGAGCCGGCTACGACGGTTCGGCTTTGCCACGGGTTATGAAGGGGTTAAGGTGTATACATTGCCAGATGCAGTGAAAAAGTGCGGCTAGACCCAATGTTTGCACGAGTTTTGTCGTCGTTTTTTTTAAAATGTGGGGTACCTTAGGGGCCTGGGCTTGAGGCGTCTAATGGCAAGGGCCAAGGCATATTAACTGCCCAAAACGGTTAAAATTGATCCAGATTAAGAATGGTAAAGCTAACCCAGATAAGTGCAATGAAATAAAGAGTCATCATGGGGCATTCTCGCCATTCAAGAATGTTTTCGTTTCAACTCCGATCAGTTCATACACCCATTCCTGTCAATATGGATGTCATAGGAGGCACGGGGATCCACCATAATGGGATGTGCGTGGCAGTAAAGAGGTCCATGTCGGCTGTTTCTTTTCCTAATAATGACCTACCAGCTCGACAGAACTTGCTACTACAAACCATTTGGAGGGTTGTGCGTGCTTTTAGCACAGCTCAGCTGGGGGCTATGGCGGCGCCCAGCTGAGTGTAGTACTATAGACCTATAGAACGGTTTAGTTCCAATAACAGGCTCACTACTGGAGGGGCAGTCAAGCAGAGAAACTGCCATATATGTCAGGCTTCACAGGGTTTGCACTCCCATATTTGATTTGGTCACTGTGGAAGTGCTAATACCACGAGAGTAATAAATGGAAATACAGGTGAAAATGGGTACACTTGAAATGCTACTTCCTTGTTTTGTTCCTAAGTTAAGGACTTGTTTGCGCAGGCGGGTGCTGCGGGGTGACTTTCTCTGCTCGTCAGCCAGTGTGACTGCTTCTAAGCCTCCAGGGGTGAGTTTATTCACTGACGATGAAGGCTGTGTTGTGGCACTTCGACGCAGTATGCGATGTCACCTTCAACTTCGAAACAAAATGTTATAGCTTGTTGCATATATGCAAGTGTCAAAGGAAAGTTTATTTGTATAATTAGCTGGGGAAGCAATTTTAAGCTAGCCTGAATTGCTTGTTCCTACTCAAATTTGCAGTGCGGTCTACTGTGGCATTCATGGCACTTGGTTCTGGCTGCTGGAAAGAACAAGTGCAGATAACGCCAATAAAGGTAGGTGAGAACGTAGCTGGCGCCAATAGTTTCAGCTTCATATCTGGGATCAAACCAACAATCAACATTAGTTGCAAGGCAAGAATGAAAAAACAGGCTGCCTTTTCCTGTTTTCCTCCTTTTCCCCCCTTAAAACCTGTTTGTGCCTTATGCACCCTGCTGGCTTCTGCAGAACAAACTTTGTACTCATTTCTCTGGTTCCTGCGTTCCTGTGCTTGGGCCACGCTCCGAGCAGACGTTCCTGTGCTTGGGCCACGCCCTGGGCAGACGTTCCTGCCCTTGGGCCACGCCCCGGGCAGACGTTGCTGCTGCTGTGACGACCCTAGCTGGGCAACGTCCTGGTTCTGTGTACAAGTACCTGGGCCGCGCCCCAGTGGTGCTGTGGCTGTTCTTGGAGCTGGGCCGCGTCCCGGCGCTGTCCCGTACCTGGCCCACACCTCAACGCATTGCCACGCCTGAGCCACGTCTCAACGCATACTCTTGAGACTCGGGCCGTTACCTTGAGTCTCCTGGATGGAACTCGGCTGCATTTTGACTGCCGGTGCGCTGGAACAGCCTAGTCTTCGTTTGTGTATTGTTCGTGTTTGTCCCATGTCTGTTGTCTGATAAACTTGTTCCTCTGTTCGTCTGGGTTCTTCCTTCGTGCGTCTGGCTGACCTGCGCATGTCGGCAGGAGTGGCATATGGTGTGATAAAATATGTGGTCGACTGTACAGCATTATTTGCTCACATATGTGACGCGCGAGTGAGATTTGCTCTCCAGCTGCGGACAAAAGAAATCTCTTCGGAATGCCTTCAGTGAGCGGTGGTCACTGTGAAACTGCCGTGACGGCGCTGGCTTGTGGCTAGGCCTGGAATTCGAACAATAAAGGTTCCACTCTTCCACTAGCTGTACATAGTGTGCCTTTCTTTAGATGTGTGACAATGTATACATACTGTCACTATATGTGCTGTGAGTATTAGAATAACCCATACTCATACTCATTGCGAGGCTTGTGACCCGAAAAGCGTGGATTCGACACTGTCAGCAGCTGTTACATAGCGATATTCAAAGTGGTCTCCACTACAACATTCTTCAAATTCGTTCTGCCTTTCTTTAGATGTGTGACAATGTATACATACTTTGTGTTCAAATATGTCTGTTGCAGCTTTGTGCTGTGTCAGCGCGTTTTTTCTAAGCATTTTTAAGTATTTTGTGATCCTCCTGGTAGGATATCAAATTATTTTGGCAGTATTGAATGTTGAAGAGTAGAGTGCTACTTTACTGTAGCTGTGCACAGTATGCTGGTAGTGCAGTGGCTGGTAACCTTGGAGTGATGTCTGCGTGGTGGTGTGAAATTGTTCCTTTAAATAATAGCGTTCCTTTAAAACTGCAATCGCTATAGCCATAACAGTTGCCAGCAGGCTGCACTAGCCTTAATTTTGCAACATTACCAGACATGCTATTATATAGACAACACAATCGTAGCAAATGCTAACCAGTACTGTTACAGTATGCAAGTAAGTGCAAAGTAGACTGCACTGCACTGGTTTATAATGCTGCATAATGTGATGTGAAGGGCGAGGAAATCATAAATGGTACTGTAAATGTCCACTGTAAATGCTACTCTAGTGGTGACCTGGCATGCCTTAGCTGATTTGACAAGCTATGCGATTGCATAAGAAGTGAGAAGCTGGCGCGTGAATTGTGGCCCAGCCAACATTTTCACAGGAAAACTGCTGGGTGACGTGCGGAGCCGATCATGGCTTCGCAGGTCACCCATGTGACCCATGAGAATTACCCATGTGTTCCTGCTCTGCTCTGCAATTTTCTTTCCGCGAAGTGGGAGGAGATGCGATTGTTTTGATAGCAGAGTGCGACAATGCATACATATAAACGTGCGAGTGAGATTTTCTCTATGGTGTTCAAATGTGTGTCGTTCCGCTCAAGAGTTCTTGTACTAGATCTACAAAGTCCTGAAGTGCGGTGTACGCGCGTAAGCTACTCTTACATCCATCAGGCATGTACTATGCTAAAACTATGCTATGTTAAAATCGTTCCTGGTGCATGCAGCTGCACCTCGCATAGATTTTTCATGAACTTTTTTGCGAACTAACGTGCGTGTGGCACATTCGTTCACTAAAAAGTGAACTATAAAATGAATTTCGATGGTGATATATATGGGAAAATTGGAGCCTATTCACCAGTTCGCCCTGGCTCCAAGTTCGAGGTTTTACAGCACTGCTCATTTCCAAAGGTCCGCTGCTGCCTTGTCAGCCAGGGGGCTGCATTCAGTCGGTGCTCTCGGCAGTCTCTCCGGCTACTCCCATGGCGTCGTCGTCCCACGTGATTTTGTGGCGGGAAAAATGTTCTGCTCAAGAGTTCTTGTACTAGATGTACAAAGTCCCGAAGTGCGGTGGACTGTTCGCTATACGAGTTGGTATACAGTCGAAACCCAAATGAACATGGGTTTCGACGTGGTGTGTCAAACAATCCAGAGGTTGAAGCGCACGTTAGCCGCGCGGCGATGCACGATGGTTTGGACATCCGAAACCACATTCCCTATGGTTCCAGTGTCATGAGGAAAATACCAAGAGGGAAAACGCAACAGAGGCAGGCGAAAGGATGGAGCGATGAAATTTAAAAAAAAAAAAAATTCACGCATCTCCACGAAGTTAACCATGACGAGTGGGCGAAGCCTTGAGAATTGGGTGTTACCATAAATCACCTGTGACATTGCCCATTCATGCATGTAAATGAGTGACAACGTGTGTGTACATTTACACGCGTTATAATTGATGCTCCTGGTCTTAATGAGGTTCCTGCGCTCCCACGTGGTAGATCGTGCAGAGCTGCGGATTACCTTTAGTTGATGTGCACGCTGCAAATCTTTGATTCAACTACGCAAAAGACAAATCTCCCACCGGCATTACATTCATTCACTACATTCAACGCAGACGCTGCCTGCGTCAGCGTTCTCTCGCAGGCGAGGGCGCGTTGTCGTTCCTTGCCAGCTTGGGTCAGCTGTCGCGCATGCGCAGTGGGGGTGTGGATGGCGCAGGGATGGAGCAGGCTCAACCATAAGCTGGGCTCACTCGGGATAGGATGGATTGTAAATCGTTGGGAGAGGCCTTAGTCTTGCAGTGAATTTAAAATAGGCTGATGACTAAATAACTATCCACGACTCGCAGATCTAATGAATGCAGATGTCAAGTTTTAGTGGCCTAGGCTTTCGCGAACAAATGACGAGAAACCAATCCTCTTTGTGCAGAGTTCCTTGTTTTTATTTTTGAAATGGCGTCCCCATCGTACAATCTCGCACTGTTATTGCACTTCCTTACCATTTTAGCAAAATACGAACTGCACACCTGAGAATATTCAACGGTTATCTCAGGACTTGGGAAAGGAGGCAAGAAGCCAGTTAGCAACCATGTTTCACTGTTTATATTGAGTCGCGGTAGTATGCCGCTAGGAGGCATACTACCGCGAAGTTGTATGGCACCACGGTTTCAAACTACAGTTAGCCCCGGCTATAACGAACCTCGATATAATGAATTCTTTGATATTACGAAGTTTTCCAATTCCCCACCGTAACTCCATAGAGGAACATGTATGTGTAACCTCTGTGTATAACGAAGTGGCAGTGGGAGACAACCTTGGTATAACGAATTCTCCCTACTAACAACGTAGTAATTTCACCCAAAATATCGAATTTTAGCACGAGCAGCGGCCAGACTCACTCCCGCGGCTACCCCATGGACGACGAAGCGCGAAGCGATATCGTCGCAAATGGCGCGCACGCAGCCGTCGCGGAAACCTCGGTTCTGCAGAGTGCTGCCAGTGAAACACAAGGTGGAAGGATGCATGCCCGTGCGGGCCCCAATCCGTGCCGCCGCGGCTGTGTCGTTTCGTCCTCTGGAACCTCGTATCGTTTTTCCCAGTGGGATGCTCGAATATCTGATTTTTGCCCCGCCATGGTGGTCTAGTGGTTATGGCACTCGGCTGCCGATCCGAAGGTTGTGGGATCGAATCCCGGCCGCAGCTGCTGCATTTCGATTGAGGTGAAATGTTGAGGCCCGTGTGCTGTGCGATGTCAGCGCACATTAAAGAACCCCAGGTGGTCGAAATTTTCGGAGACCTCCGCTACGGCGTCTCTCATAATCAGAGCTGGTTTTGGGACGTTTTTCTTTTTACGCGGTGCGCACGTGTCCAATTGGACTCCCGTATCCACGCTGTCAGTCGCTTGGGTGTGTCACCGCAAGGACGGCTACCTCAACGGAGACGCGGCCTGCCCATCACGCAGGAGCTTGGCTTTCACTGCGCCGTGGACTATGTGCAGCCGTGGACTACATGCAGTGTCGCGTTTTTTTTTTTTTTTTTTTTTTTGCTTAAGTATTCTTTTACGGGCGACTATGCCGTCCCTACTGAAAAGATGGGTGAGGCGCTGGTGGAAAATATCCGATATCAATTGCGATGGCGACGAATCTTCGGAGGAAGATTCGAGCTGCGCCTTCCGCGTTCTTGCCGCGAAATAAATGTGTTCTGGGCTTATAGACCTATTCCATGTTGGTAAACAGTAGGCACCGGTGAAATAACCAGGGCTTGTGTCGACGTCGCGGTGCGGAGGCCCCGCCCACCGCTTGCCGCGGCCCTCCACGGTCGCGCCACCGCCGCCGGCGAAGCGTGTGCGAAAGCTGCCTCCGAGCACAGGGCGTCGGAGCGCCGACGGCGTGTTTACAAGTTTGCGAGGGGCAGCCACGTGAGATGAAGTTGCCTTAGCTATGTAGGAAGCATTCAATGAATGTAGAAAAGAATGTGCCGACGCCCAGCTATGACAAGATGTGAGAAACTAATTGAAAGGATAAGCACCTTGCCACATGATGCGAATGATCGCGAGCTATCATGTCGGCATCGCTTCATGCGTATGCTTTAATTCGGTAACTAGCGCAAGGATGAACCACTTGCAACAGCGAGACTTGTTTAAATACGACTTGAAGATGCCTCAGCTAAAATACTGTTTCGGACTAAAGCCTCTAATCCCACGAAATCCTCGCGCAAAAACAACTGTAACGGAATAGGTACTCAAGCATGCGATATTGGTGACGCTGTAACCTATGTAAATACGGCTGTGATAACGCACACACACACACAAAAAAAAAGCAATAACGTGCCAAGGACAAGGCTCAAATAACCGCCAGCGAGGCGCATAACCGTGGCTTGCGGCTCTGTCCATATGGACAGAGCCGCAAGCCACGGTTATGCGCCTCGATCGGAACCGAGCGTATAATACGCTCTGTTCCGATCGTGAAGGCGTGAAGTCCTGTAACGACGCGGCAAATTTCAAGCGTGTAGTTCATTCGAGCAGTCTGACAATCGAAAAAAAAAAATTTAAAGCGCATCATAACCACTACAGCATTGCCAAAGACACTTCTCGTGTGTATGCTATCGCAGCTGCAAGCAATTTGCAAAAGCGTCGCTGTAATCGGCCTTTCGCTCACGGCTACGTGAATTGGGCTCTTATACATTTGTTTCATTTGAGTGAATAAAATTCGTATGAATGTATAGCTTCCCCACTTCAATAATACACGGCGACCGCGATTACTTCTACACATCGAGCTAAGATAACGTCGTGCGCGCTTTGCGGTAAGCGTCATCGCTCTGTGTCCGCACTTTGTTTATGCCAAAAAACTTGGTGTCGAGCATTACAGTAGACAAACTTGTGACAATGCTATTTCTCTCAAACGAAACAAGCCGCACTAACGCTAAATAATTACACATATGCTTATTCGTGACGAAAATGTTCGGCGCATAACCGCCGGCGCATAACCGATAAAAACCTATCGCACATATCTTGCGCGTTGCTGAGCAACCAACCCACGGCGCAGGTCATCGGTGAACACTTTTTTCTTCATTTCACGGCGGTGAGAAGCGCCCGCACCAGCGAAAACGCAGTGGCTGCTACGGTAGGCGCGCCGGCGGATGCCTACCATGCGAAACCAAAACTCCCGATGACAGCGCCACCGCATCTTCGTGACGTAGCCCGGTGGAATAGGTCCACGACCTCTGTACTTCTGACCTGCCCGGCGAGCAGAATGCCAGCGCGCATGTGCTAGCTCCTCTTTATACCGCTAGGGGCCTTTTGGCGGCGGATTTTGGCGCCACCAGTTACCCCACCCACACCACTTCTAGGCGGTCGTCTGCTCGCGTTGAGCCGAGACGCCTGTGCGGGCAGGCACTCTGCGGAGCGAAGAAAACATTTGCAAAACTGCTTCGATTGAGGTAATTCAGCTATGACAGTACAGTGTAGTTCCCAGAAACGCGCCCGCGTGAGCCATGTACCACGGTAGTCTGTAGAAAAGGTGAGAAATGTCTAATATTGGCATGCGCAAACATGTTCCTATACACTTATTGGTAAACAAATACGTACGTTTTGTATGACTAATGAGCTGAATTCGCGACTATGCTTTTGCTCGGTAAGGTTTTACAAGTTATTGACTCACAAATTAAACCAACTGTCGCTTGAGCGACCGAAATAACAGGAAAAGAAAAGCTAGTACCGATTATCTCAGTGGCGCAGCAGTGCTGTTGGTTCCTTGGTAAATAGACTCTGAAACGTTGGCCGAAGTACCATATGAACATTCCTGATATTGGATACAGCGCAACAGTTCGCATATATGCTCAAATTTCCGAGAACTGCGCACAAGCAAAGTACTCGCACAGTGCTTCTTGTTCTGCACCCATGCACCCGTCGACGCTCAGGTGGGGTAACTCGAGCGCCATCTTAGCGGCGAAGTCTGGAACGAGAGGCGGCGCAGGCGTCTCCGTAGAACGCCGCGAGCTGGTCAGGTCAGGAGTACAGTAGGTCGTGGTCTATACATCCGTTTGCCCCTTTGCTTCATTGTCATGTTCCTGGTATGAGTAAATTAAATATAACGAAAACCCCTTTATAACAAATTTTCGGTCATTTGTCATTTTTGTTATATCCAGGTTTAACTGTAGTTGCGCGACCGAATTTTTCAAGTATGTTTGCGAGGAAACTATATGCGGCTTTCACGATGGGGCGCTCTGTGTGCACAAACACCAGTCTTACCATTATGCATTGAAAGATGTTCTGGCCATGTGCGGAGATGTTCTGGCCAAACCTAGCGTGCGAGATGTTTTCAAGGGACTGGTTTCCTTTACTTCTTCAGGTAGCAGGACTCCATAAGCAAGAAATCCTGATAAAAGATGACTTACGGCGATTTCCCCAACTCTGACCGGTAAGCTTTCCGTTCAAATAAAGAAACCAGGTAACCTAGGTATTTTAAAAATTGTTTGTCTGTCCCTTTAATGGAGGCAAAGTAGGGGTGGGGACCGGCCGGTTTGCTTCCTTGCTCAGGGAGGACGGTAGCCAAGAAATGAAAGCGAGGGACTCAATAAGTGTTCGTGACTGTAACTTACACATTAGCCGAAAGAATGGCAATAGGTCACTATAGAATAGAACTGCGAGAATGGTGTTTATTATTTTTTTTCAAACATCCTGAGTTATGAGCAGTCCAACTGCCCTGAGCGGTTTCAGTTTCGTCATTTGCTCTGGGACTGTGGATTGCGACCAATTGTCGGGCAACACTTCGGATACGGTTCATTTCCTCCAGCCAGGACGATGAGCGGAGGCATTGCAGCAACTTGAGCACATCTGTAATATATTACAGGCAAGGAGTTAGGACGCGTAGAACTACGCTTTTTCATTCATGCTTCACCAATCACGTTTGAGATCTATACTTCAAAGGCGTCAAATTTCCTTGAATTCAATGCCCCATAATGACTGAAGGGTCTTTTGCCCGTCTGTCGTCAACACTACAATTTCAACAGGACTGTTCTTGTTGAAATTGTAATGCAATCCTTGTGTTACTAAGCCGACACATGAAGAGAAACAGCAATGTCGCTTGATGTGGTTACCGTACAATGCTGTTTGACTTCGTTCTGCGAAATGTAATTGGCCTTTCCCATCGCAAGTGTGTGCTGTAGGCCACTGTTTAAAGGAAATCAGGTTCACAAGGAAATAAGCTCTTCTTGATACAGTTGTTTTGTTCATTCTCGTCTCTTTATTTCCTTCCCCTGTCAGGAAATGGGGGCATGCGAAGCAAGGATTCTGTGCGCTTTCTTTCTTTCTTTCTTTCTTTCTTTCTTTCTTTCTTTCTTCTTTCTTTCTTTCTTTCTTTCTTTCTTTCTTTCTTTCTTTCTTTCTTTCTTTCTTTCTTTCTTTGGGATCCTTCCTGCAACGTTTAGCGAAACCTTTTCTGCACTTCATCGCACATCGTCCTTCGCGTAATAAGCACGGGCCAACTTTTCATTTTAACGCGCTCGTATGATGAATCAACTGAACTGTATGATGAATAGTTAGCGTGCTGCCGGATGTGATCAGCCGAAGAAAACAATTAAAGACGTGCGCCTCCAATGTTCTGACAATGACGAGGGCTTTTTCTTTTTTTTCTTACGCCGACGGCTTCCACGAGAGCACAAGTACCGCACAAGTCAGCCAATACAAGCATAGCTCGAATAAACCTTATATAAAGACACTACCTCTTATGAATGCAGAAGTTATAAACTCATGCGTGCATTAAGTCAAAGCTCACCCTAACCAAGGATAGGAACAAAGGCGCTTCCGCCCTCACGCGGGTGCCCTGCTTATAACCTGGAAAAACGTTTCCCTGAATGTCACTGTGTCACTGAAAATTTACTGTAACGTGGGGGGAAGAATCAGTTACGAAGCACTTAATTGCTGTTGGAATTCAACTTTTCCATAACGAAGGAGGTATCTGGCTTAGCAATATGTATAACGACTTTGTACCCCGAGGAAGGACTGCTTCAAGAGTAGCAAGCCTCAAAATCTTTGCTGCTGCTGTAAGATATATTAGTCACATTGCCATTGTCTTTGCAGCTGCATTACAATGCACTAGTTTACGGATGCCCCGCCACGGTGGTCTAGTGGCTAAGGTACTCGGCTGCTGATCCGAGGGTCGCGGGATCGAATCCCGGCCGCGGCGGCTGCATTTCGATGGAGCGAAATGTTGAGGCCCGTGTGCTGTGCGATGTCAGTGCACGTTAAAGAACCACAGGTGATCTAAATTTCCGGATCCCTACGCTACCGCGTCTCTCATAATCAGAACTGGTTTTGGGAAGTAAAACCCCACAAAACAAACAATGCATTAGTTGTACTTCAATAGATAACACTATTATGAAAGCAGCCGGAGGATGCCCTTTGAACTGACACGATTTTGCAGCGGCGCAAAATATACATTTTTCGTTGTCTAGTCATGTATTGTTAACGCACTCCACACACGGGAGCCGGGAAACACGTACAAATTGTTGTAATTTGGTTTTAAAGTTTTCGACGAACAGCACTGCAAGCCAGCCCCGGCGCAATGGACACTACGATGATGTATGAGCACTGTCTCTTAAAAATCGCTGAAATAGCTGTCAGAGTCGCTGGACGGCCGTGAAGTTGTTGTTTGCTTGCCCCACGTGTAACTGATCACAGACGACAGAGTTGCAGCGACGCTATCACGAATTGCTGTCCCTACATGGCTTAAACGTACGTCCAACGCTGTTGACTCGTCGCTAGGAAACCGTCCCCTTGAAATCGAAACCGAAAGTGGGATTTTAAGGGAGTCGTATTAAAGATATACTCATTGCTTTGTGAGGCACCATGATACTCTTTTTGGTGTTCTCCCCGCCAGCGCTTTCATTTACAGCAACAGGACGAGAATGTCAAAAATTCGTGTCAGTACTCCTTTAAGTATTCTGGCATCCGAGAGCAGGGCCTTTGTCAGACGCTTGCTACGTGAATATTTGTTGGTTATCAATTATGCGAATTTCTAGCGCTTAAGTGTCCAAATTATATAGTTCGGAGACGTACGGTAATGCGACTTTGCGGATTAATTGTGAGCATCCATGGTGTTTGACATGCGCCTCGTTTTGAGTACGTGGTTGTTATTGCACTTAGCTACCATCAAAACGCATGGCAGGCAATTGATCCCACGTCTACAGGCTTAGCAGCGCCGCACCTTACTTGCTGAGCTACCAAAGGCGGGTCTTTTTGTTAGAAATGTTCAACACTCATCATAGCTACCTGAGCACTGCCCCGCCACGGTGGTCTAGTGGCTATGGTACCCGGCTGCGGCGGCTGCATTTCCATGGAGGTTGAAATGTTGAGGCCCGTGTGCTGTGCGATGTCAGTGCACGTTAAAGAACCCCAGGTGGTCGAAATTTCCGGAGCCCTCCACTACGGCGTCTCTCATAATCAGAGCTGGTTTTGGGACGTTAAACCCCACATAACAACAACAACAACAACCTCAGCACTCTAATGCAGGGCTTACGAGTCTCAAAGAACAACGGTTCCAAGGCTCGGAGAAACTCGATTTGGCTCCCGAATTGTTGCACCGCTATGGTGGGCCAGTGGCTATTCCACTCGGCTGCTGATCGCAATGTCATGGGGTCAAAGACCGACCGCGGCAGCTGTATTTCGATGGCGGCGAAATGTTGAGGTCCATGTAATCTGCTATGGGAGCGCACATTAAAGAAACCCAGGTGGTCGGAATTTCCGGAACCCTCCACTACGGTGTGTGTCATAAGTATAGAGTGGTTTTGGGACGTAAAACCCCTGAAATTGACGAGAGCACACGAAGGTACAGCATCAATAATTGTAATTCTTTCTTTATAAAGAGGGAGCTAGAAATTCTTAATTATCAAAAAACCAACCGAGCTAACATGGTGGCCTACGACATTTCTCTACCTATGCAAAATTTAGGGTATATAAACGGCTGAAACCAGTAACACAGCGGAGAACTAGCGAAAAGCACGCTGCAACGAACACAATAATAATGATATGGAAATTGAAACGACGTACTTACGCTATCACAACCAAGTCTCCGTGAGTATGGTTGAGTGTTCTGCAAAATAAACTAACACAAGGTTCTCGCAAGGGAACGTGCTCTCCTAAAGGAACTTCGGTGTCTCTGTAATGGCATGATCCTTCAGCGGAAATGAACTGGAATTAAGCACCAAATTTGTCACTAAATTAATTTTCTTCGGATGCTTCGCGCAATGAAACATGCGAGAATTACTGCATGAATGTTCCCTTCTGTTGCTGTTCAAGCTGGAACAGAAGCTCGGAAGATGAAGGCCTGAATTGATGAACAGATTGCTAAAAACAATGAACAGGTTTGTTAGAGCAACGCTTCGACAAGTGGGTTGACAAGTCCACTTGTCGAAACTTCCGTTGCTACAGATATTATGTAGCCGTTGATAGTGCATACTTTTCTTTCTATCGTGATTATAAATCGGATTGTGGGTATGTGCCAGTTAAACGAAACTACACCCTGGTCGGAGTTCTTGCGGCTCACGTTGTCGCCAAACTTCGCTGGCCTAACCATATGCTCTGACTCTTCGCAGTCTGAGTAAACGCGGCATCACTACTTCCACGACTAATGCTTCGTTAAGTTTATATAATGGCTCTTTTAGAAGGGATGAAGATACTTCTTTCTGTTTTCCATACTGGGGACATGGACAGGCGCCTTGAGGAAAGTGGAGAATGGACATAAAACGGACAGTGTCAACCTGGCATAGCCACGGTCGCTCTTACAGCTAGTATGACCGCGTAAGATGATATTACGAGATTTAGGTCACGCAACATCACTGTATATCTAGTCACATCGCCTATAGCAGGACACTACTTAGCATAGCCACAATTGCATAGCCTAGCTTTGTGACAGGTAGCGTGACTAGCAAAAATGACGTCACATGTAGTCAAGTGCCGCGAACAGGCAACATGACGTCACAGCTAGCCACATGACATACGCCTACCAAAACCACGTCATAAGACGTCGCACCCTGACATTTCCCGCCAAATTGAGCATAGACACGGGACCCAAACCTAGTAAGATGACCTCAGGGCCATATACGAGACATGTTCACGCCGAAACCATGTAACAGGTACTCAAGTGAAGAGTAAAGAAGTTGGCCAATGAAAGACAATTAAGTATTAATACTTAGCAATGAAAAAACACGGCTTGTAAGCGCACGAAACTTCTATTAATAGTTCCAATTTTAGTAGGACACCTCGTACTGCTTAAACAATGGCTGTGAAAATTTGGTTTATACCGTTTCATACATCAGGAGCGAGCGGATGAAAATGAAAAACCATTCTACGGAACAAAAGGTAGGCCCCTGTGATTCGGTATAATAAGGAGCAGAAAAATCACCTTTTATGTGCGAAAAATAAATGAACTATTTTCTGGTACGAACACGTCTACTAAAGGAAGTCTTACTAACCTCCACAGCGTCGCACCTGATTTATTAAACGGAGTGTAGACGATGCCGAGTGGTCAGCCGGCACAAGCTCCACGGCCTTCCGACTGCTAAAGCAGTGGGCTTCGACTTCCTATTTCGAGGACGGCAACCATTTCCGGCATCGAGGGCCTTTGCAGAGTTCGCGGGCTCCGTGAACCTGTAAAAACACCGGGCCGGGCTCGGGCGGGCCGGAGCACGGCGCTTTCGGGCCGGGCCGGGCCCGGGCCGGAAAAAGTCGGCCCGTGCAGTGCTCTAATGCGAATCATCTTATGGCGGAGTTCAATGCGGTGGTGATGTGCGGCGTGACCACCCATACTGCGCATGCGCAAACCCTCTCCACCCACCTCCTCTCCACTCCCCCTCTACGTGACCCTCTCCACACACCTCCTCTCCGAACGGCTCTTTCTTCGATGAACGCTTTACCACCTCGCAAGGAACGAGAACGCGCCCACGCCCGCGAGACAACGTTGACGTAGGCAGCGTCTGCTAGCGTCCAACCGATGCAAACGCGGTGTGCACCCCCCGTGCTGCTTCGCATCGCCTCATGTTCCCCTTTAGCGGGAGATAGTATAATTTCCTGTTTTGTCCCAGTCTCGTATTTTGAAGCTTTCTTCGAAACATTCGAAAGCCGAGTCGGTCGGGCAACAGACGGGAGTAGCCGACGCAATAATCGACGCTAAGAAGAAAAAGAATTAACATAAGCAGGCCACATGATGAGAAAGCTAACCGACGGACAGTTAGACCAGCGGAGTGGATACCAAAAGAAGGTAAACGTAGCCGTGGGCGGCAGAGAGTAAAATGGAGGGAAGAAATTTAGAAATTCCCCGGCATCAAATTGAATCAGCTCGCGTGGGACAGGAAGGATGGTGAGCATTGGGAGGGGCCTTCGTTCTGTAGTGGACATAAGACAGGCTGATGATGGTGATCATTAATTTGATTATGAGGGGTGCAATTGCATGAACCCATACGGCCTTTTCGCCAGCTGATGTTTGAACCCACTCATAAAATCGCTGGTTTTCGATGATGATGATGATTATTATTCTGATTGACCATTCCGACCAACTAAAGGTTGCCACATAAGCTGTAAAACGAAGCCAAAGTGCCCAAAAGGACATAAGTAGGCCCCCTTTTTGTTATGAAAAGACACAATGTTGCAGAAGGAAGCATGCGGGAAAACGTGTCTTACCTTCACTGAGCGGCACGGGGTTGATCAGACTTGCCGCTTTGCCAGCCGGTGTAAGAAATTGAGCACTAGCAGCCACAAATATAAACAACAGCCTCGATGACATCTTGTGTCCTCGTAAAAAAATTGCAGTTCCCTTGAGTTTCTAACGCGAGAAGCTGCCGCCCCACGGCCTGCAAACATGTCGCTGCTTCTTCTGCTGCGTACCACAAACTTGCTTCACATGAGAACAACAGCCTACGGACAGCTTAAAATACGCGTTCTACGTTCAAGTGTATCCAATTCTTTGTCGCAATGAATAAAAGTCACGAAACAAAGTAATCGACACGGGAATGCCGTACATCAGCCGAAGGCTGCGGAATGCTTTGAACTTTGCAGCCAACGTGTAGTTTCACATTCAATAACTGGGTGACTGTATTTCACGTCCACGCTTTCGTAGCGTATAAGAAGGGCTTGGGTATTTGTATGATGGATTCATGTATGATGATGGGTTTAATGATAACGTCTTAGTGAGCACTTCGTGTTACATACACTTTAAAACAAAAACTGCTCTCTTAGTCTTCATCACTAGGCAATGCACATTACAGTATAGTTGTGCTTCTCTAATGCGCGGTCTCATGGAAACTCGACAGCAACCAGCCTGACAGGCCACCATTGTATGACAAACGTGACGAAGATTGTTACCTTGTTTCTTTGTTTTATTTTTGAATAGTAACCCTTGATCAGCTGGCGTCAAACAACTTTTGAAGCTTAAGTACTCTGAGAATTGGTTGCGGTTTTCTTTTTCACTGTGCAATGTATCATTACTTTCGCATCAATGTCTCGTATTGGAAAACTCGAGCGTGTAGGTGTTTCCTTGATATATCTGCTTCCTTCTCGGCCACGAGTGTTGAAATTTCGTTGTTGTTGGCAAAAGTGTCACCTGCTCCACAAGTCCATACATCAAAGAAGACATATTTACTCGTTTACACGCCCAATTCAGCTATCACAACAGCCAACACGGAATCGTCTCTGGGAGCTGTGTGATGACTAAACGAACGCTACTAACCCTCTGTTGTTTCTTCGTTCTATTGTGCTCAATTGAAATGAATTATGGGCCCTTGGTTCTCGGTGACGGGCTTGCCTTCTGTGGCTGTCGTCGTGTAATAATACGATGGATATATTTTTTTAAATGTCCTATTGGTCGCGCATAAACACCACACCTAACGCAACGAACCTATGCAGCGCCGCAGGTAACACTTGTGCTAGGTGGTGACGTTCATCCTTAGTACTGTGGAAAAAGCTGACAAGTAGTAGTACACTAGTCGTACAGCAATTTTTATGCCCATGTTCAGCAGCAGAGCTGTGTAACTTCATCATGTCTTGTCTTCGCATTACATGGCCCGCCCACGCCAATTTCTTCTTAATTCCTGTTAATATGTCCGTAACACGCGTTTGTTCTCTAACACACTCCGCTCTCTTCTTGTCCCTTACACCTACCATTTTCCGTTCCATAGCTCGCTGCGTCGTCCTCAATTTAAGCTGAACTCTCTTAGCCTCCAAGTTTCTGCCCCGTAGGTGAGTACCGCACGATGCAGCTGTTATACACTTTCCTCTTCAGAGACAATGGTAAGCTACCATTCATTATATGAGAATGCTTGCCGAATGCTCTCCAGCCCATTCTAATTTAATTTAGGTGTAATTTAAGATTTAATTATTCCACATATGTTCGAATGCAATCATAAGGTGCGTCTTTCTACAGGCCACGTACAGCCACTTGGATGGTATCCTTCCTGTCATCGCTTGGACGACTCTTGTTTTTTTTTTTTGTTTTTCCTGTCTAGAACGTGCGCGATTCTTGGAAATTGAGGTTCTAAATACAATATAGCTTCTAAAAAATAAACATATTTCACTGTAACGTAAACTATACAGAATGTCATTTACTAGCTTGTATGCACACATTGCAACCATTTAAAATTACTGGGAAAACTTTCACTCTTTACATGGCTACCCGAGTGTACAAATACACAGTGATAAAATTTACGCTTGCGCACAGAGAGCTCCCAATCAGTACAATAGCAGCCTGTGAGGCTGGTCGCTGTTGAGAAACAAGAGAATAATGATAGTTTCCATGAGAATTAAACGACTACCCATTATCTCACTAGTTCAGCTTAAAAAAAGCATGCTACTCAATGGCAAATGCAGGGAGATAGATAGACAGATAGATAGATAGATAGATAGATAGATAGATAGATAGATAGATAGATAGCCTAACAATGCTGTAATGTGTATTTTCTAATGCTGCAGACAAAAAAAGCAGTTTTTCTTTTAAAGTGCATGTAACGCGAAGTGCTCTTTAAGACTTTACTATTAAACACACCATCGTACAAGTATCCAAGCTCTTCTTTTACGTATCCTTCCTTTACGCTACAAAAGCGTGGACGTGGAATACAGACCCGTGTAGGTTGCGCTTGGTATTCGTGATGCCGCCAGAGAGACACGCCGCATTTAATTTTCAATATTATAAATGAATGAAAGCCCGTTTCATTCTTTTTCTAAATAATGAACACAATATTGGCTAAGAAACGTTTCTTGAACACGCGTTTTTAGCCCCTCACTTCCTTAGTGCAGAATATCATGTTTAGATTTGTGGGCTTTGTATTATAGGTATATGGGTGGTTGACACTACATTAGTTCCAGTGGACTTCGCGCGGGTTTCAGTGGAATGCGCGGTCGCATTTCAGTGCCGGCGAAGTGCGATAGGCCCATGTACTGCAACTGTGTTTGTGTTTGTGCGCGTGTGCATATGTGTGTGTTCTGCTGTTCCGAAAGAACTACTATTATTGGAATTATGCTGGATCACTTCTCATACTGAACCACACATGTTGAACGCGCGTATCCCACTCAGGAGTCAAAGGGTAGCAGGCGCCGTGTTTGTGCATGAACGTGCGCCCACCAACCTCGGTTTCGCCAGTGTTGTAGTGGGCTGAGGTCATTCATTTGTTTCATTTTATTGGCGCAAGGGGCATCTAAGGCCAAAGAGCGCCAGTACGGTCACCATAAACGAGTGCAATGTATGTATCTAAACCTATTATTTAAACAAAATTGTATTGTGGAGTAGCATCCCTGCACATTGCATTGCAATATATGCATTTATCCTAAAATATTAAATCATAATAGAGGGTCTCCACTTGCTTAAATATGGTCCTTCATGTTTAATAAGAAGGGCTGGATTTTGAGAAGAATGAAGCGCGCGTGCGAACACCGCACATTGGGCGTTGCGTGTAAGAAGTGCACTGGCACCCTTGCACGTTTATTAGATTCAGCGCGCATTTTTTCGCTTGAGGAAATATTAGGACCATGGCCACCAAAGATACACTACAAGGCCTTAAGGGCCCTTCAACGCTTCTTTGAAGAGACGGAAATCAGTGACACTTACTAACTGGACCGTTTTTACAGTGTTGATGTGTGTGAGACGCGAGCGGACTCCTTTGGGACTAGTTTATTATTATATTTTCATTTTTATTTATTTTATTATCTAAGCGAAAAGGGGTAGCCGTTACCGAAAAATGGCGACAACAACTCCTTAAATTAATTTTACATCAATAAAAAGAAAGCACTCTTCGGTACTAGAAGTAATGATGATGGTAGTTTCCTAGACGATGACAGTTCCCTGGTGACCAAAGGCGTACTACCGCTAACCTAAACAGCTTCGCAGATGGAAGGCAGCTGGTGCTCGAGGCACAAGCTGCAACTACGAAGCTCGGCACGGGCATTTGCGTTCGAAAGGTCTACGTCGCTGGTTATGCCCTAACTACGCGTTCTGCTGCGACACCGCCTATGTCTCCCGCCTCTCTTTATGAACGGAGTTGCTCAGGAACGCCTGTGGAACGAAACGCAGATCATTCCACGCAGAATTGATTGTTGAAAAAGAATATTTATTAAAAGGAGCGACGCAATGTTACAGATACGTTCGCGGAAAGTGTTATATTCACCTTCAATGATCGCGAGCTTTCTGTGGGCAAGCGTAAGTTGTGTCACTGTGTGTTGGTCAGAGTGTCGGAACGGAACGAAAAACGAAAACGAAAAACGAAAAAAACGATATTTTTGACCGGAACGAAAACGTAACCGGAACGTTATTTATTATTTCGTTCCGGAGCAAAAACGAAATATTTTTTATCGTTTTTCGGTTCACGGGAAGACTTTACGATCCGGAACAACCGAGGTCATGCAACGTGAGCAATAATGCATAACTCAGGGTTCAACGTCAGCACGCATCTCGGGCAGGTGTTTCAAAGGAAAGATGCGTTGAAATAATGCAGGAAACCAAGAAAGGGGCAACCATAGCTGTTTGTATTAAATTCAAGCGGAGTTTCGCGTGCCTCTCACACAGGCCGTCGTGGAGAGGGCGTTGTCGTCGCTTATGTGTTGAAATTTTGAGACGAGCGCAAAGAGCGGCAACCGGAGCTGTACATGTTAGCGCAAGTGGCCCTTGGTGTGCCAGCCACACAAGTCAGCGTGGAGAGGGCATTTTCGGCGCTCACTTTCGTTTTGTCAGAGCAGCTGCCTCGCTTATCGGCGAGTACACTTGATGACCTGCTGCTTCTCAAAATCGTGTGCCCCCTTTGACGAAAATTCGGGATTCAAACTTGAGGAAAAATGAATACCAAGTTTTTGTTGTGTCCTTGCTTCGAAACATTTTGCGACTTCCCTCATAGTCACACCGTGGCCTTATGACGTAAAATCCCAACAAATGTTATCGCATTTTTATGTATTAGTTCAGTAACTTTTCCTGTTTTTAAAAGCTACTTTTAATATTAAGTATTTTGTTCGTTCTTATTATTGAAAAAAATAACGTTATGAACCGTTACGGAACGTTTATTTTTCGTTCCGGAGCGAAAACGGAACGGAACATTTTTCTGCGGAACGAAACGAAAACCGGAACGAAAAACATTTCGTTCCGACACCCTGGTGTTGGTACACCCTGGTGGCTATGCGAAAAGTGAAAGCTTTCCCAGTAATTTTAAATGGTTGCAATGTGTGCACACAACCTAGTAAATCACATATTGAGTACCTTACGTGACAGGGAAATATGTTTGTTTGGAAGATGATATATTAAGGGGCTAGAGGACAGCGCGAACGCGACAGATAGAGAGGGAGAAATGGATGGATGAAAGAAAAGCAAGGGTGGTAATTAAGTTCTGCTCGGTTTTCTGCCACTAGTTATCTACACTAGGGGAGATCATTGGCTACTACATACAAAGGCGATTGCAGCGAGGAAGTGAAAGAGAGGGATGCAGTAAGTCTAGGTGACAGGAATTAAAAAAAAAAAATACTACACGTGGAGGAACGGTTAAACGCAATTACATGGTACATTTCCCAGAATATTTTCGTTTATTTCAAATTTGGCATCCCTCTCCCTCGTTGAGTAACCACAAGTCCCTGGTTTGTTTCAATTTTTTTCTTGGGGTGTCGAACTATTTCTTGGTACCTAGTTTCGGGCAACAGATTGGAAACGATCCCTTTCCTCCAGGCACGACCACATTTGTTGACGTTGCCTTAACTTCAGCACATCTGTAAGATATTGTGAGCATGGAATTAAAGCGCGCAGGACAAATACAGAAGAAAAGGAACGAATGAGGCTTTTTTTTTTTTATTTCGGTAGTTTGCCCTGCGGCATCAATATACATTACACAAAATTGTGTAGTTGTGTTTCCCTCATGAAGTCCAGGAGTTTAAGCTTTAACATTCGCAGTCACAATCCCTGTTCCAACATGGTCAAATTTTCCTGAGCTATTAACATTACAATTTCAATATGAGTAGCAGAAACAAGCTGAGGAACAGCCGTGTCCCGGACTTCATGTCATTATCATGTGAGGCTGTTTACTTCGCGGAGTCTAATCCCTGCAGGAGATGTGGACTACAGGACGTTGTCTGTGGGAAATGCAGTCGCTATTGCCAATTCGCGTGCTTCGCATGGAGTGCTTGTCATTCTGTACTTGATTGATTGATTGTGCGGTTTTACGTCCCAGAACCATGATTTGATTATGAGAGACGCCGTAGTGGACGGCTTTGTACATTTTGACCACTTGTGGTTCTTTAACGTGCGCTGACATCGCACAGTACACGGGCCTCAACATTTCGCCTCCATCGAAATGCAGCCGCCGCAGCCGGCATTCGATCCCGCGACCCTCGGATCAGTTCAGTTCACCGTGGCAAGGCCGTTTTGTACTTGAGCTGAGCTTTATCTCTTGGTAGGTAGGTTTGATCGCTGTGCTTCGCTCTTTTCCCGAATGATTACAGTAATAGGGCATGAAGGCTCCAACGCTGTGGTGACGCACCAAGCGGCTTGTATTCCATGATCTGAATACGCCTGTATTAAGGCACTGCGAATGCCTCTAAATCGGCAGTATACGCAGGAGCGGCTGGGAAGTAACGGACCTACACAAATGTGAACCCGCAAGGGCACCTAAATTTTGGTCAATGCAGATGCGTAAAGCGAACAATAGTATACGACAATACCTCGTTATTACCGCCCGGTAGACCTTCTAAGAACTTGAAAGTGAGCGCCGACGGCGAATAAAAAGCCATTTCAGTTTTGATACGCGAGACTTTTTCAGAATCATAAGAACGTTCTCGTATGCGAACGGGAATGCAGAACTTGTTGCTGGGCGAGTTGGTTGACATTCTGAGCACACATGGTAGCGCAAAAAGCCGAAACGAAAGACTTACGAGGAAGTGGAGAAGAAACAACAGGCTGGGCGCTAAACTTCAACTGAATTTATTCAAACAGGCGAGCCAAGAATTACAACATATGCGCATGCGTGCATGGGTGTCGTGAAAGGCGAAATTAAAATAGAGAATTTAACAGAAGTATTTCCTTCTGATACAGACAAACCGATGTATTAGTGACACATCTGTTCGTCTGTATCAGAATGAAACACTTCTGTTAAATTTTGTATTTTAATTTCGCCTTTCACGACACCCATGCACGCATGCGCATATGTTGTAATTCTTGGCTCGCCTGTTTGAATAAATTCAGTTGAAGTTTAGCGCCCAACCTGTTGTTTCTTCTCCACTTCTTCCTAAGTCTTTCGTTTCGGTTTTTTGCGCTACCATGTGTGCTCAGTATGCGAGCTGGACCTTCGTATGGGCGCCCACACGTCTTTATGCAGCTTCATTAGCGGTCGGAGTTCATTTTAACTTCTTACATTGAGTGCTCCCGACCAGAAGGGACTCCGTCAGACATTGACCTTCATGAATTAGTCAGCCGAAGCTTCAGCACGGTAATGCATATATATATGAGTGAAAAGGTAGGCATCGTGTGCATGAACAATTTCGATTAGTCCGGCCCCTGTTCGGGGAAGCTGCTGCCTTGTGTGACCACTAAAATGTGCGTTTGTGTTCACAAACGAATCAACGCATCTAAGCACTCCTATGCATATAGGCATGGTCTAACAGTTACTTTGAATGGGACATGTGCTCTAATCACGTGAGAATCTGGTGATGTGTCAATTCTGTTTATAATTGAGCGAAGCTTAATTGTATCAGCTACCTTGTGGCCACGGAGTAGTTGTCGCCATAGTCATGCCTATAGCCGTTGCTCCCTGACATGTGGTGCCCTCTACCAGGTGGCGGCAGAAACTAATGCACAGAGTCACGGCCGGTCTGGACGCGCGCGCTCGAGAGAGCGAGCGCGCGCGTCCAGACCGGCCGTGACAGAGTCTAAAAACTGTCCTACTGGTGGTGACCTTTGAACCCGGACACCTCCTCCTCCCTCTCCTGCTCCTCCTCCTATGACAGCAAGTGTCTTAATCACTAGACTACACGCACACCTGAACCATATTGTTACGTTGAACGCTTTGAACGCTTTGGACGTTTTAACGCCCCGCTGAAGACTTTCAAAGAGAAACAAAGGAACAGCATTTACAACGAAGGTCTTAAATAAACAAGTAAGAAAATAATAAATACATATATGTAATAAATAAGTAAAAAAACTTGGACCATCTCCCCGAAGGGAACCCTGATGGGATGCGAAGCAGCAGCGTTGCGCACGGGTGGCGTCACGGGTTGAACGGCGCTAACGCGGGTGCTGGAAGAACGGTTTGAAGCGAAACTCGGTGTAGCGTTTACTGGTGTAAACGTTTGTTTGAAACGCAGACACGGGATTGATTGATTGATTGTGGTTTTTGGTTGAGGAAAGGACGCTAATTTCTGCAGCCCATGTAGGGAGCACGGCTAAGCGTGCGTAGGGGTGGGGGAAAGGGAGTGAAAGAGATAGAGAGGAGAGAAAGGCCGTAGTGGAGGGCTCCGGAAAATTTAGACCACCTGGGGTTCTTTAACGTGCACTGACAACGCACAGTACACGGGCCTCTGGCATTTTCGCCTCCATCGAAAAGGCGAGCGGGCGTTAGAGCCGGCAGCTGCGGGCGCTCCGGCGGGTGAGGGAGAGAGTGACGTACGCGTGCACCTGCGAGGGAAGCGTGCGAGGGGAGCGTGACGTCAACGCCCAGCTGCAGCATGACCTACTTGGCGCCGCTCCAACACCTGTGTCCGCCGCGGTGGTGTAGTGGTTACGGTACTCGGCTGCCACCCAAAATATGCGGGTTCGATCCCGGCCGCGGCGGTCGCGTTTTCGATGGAGGCGGAAATGCCAGAGGCCCGTCTACTGTGCGTTGACAGTGCACGTTAAAGAACCCCAGGTGGCGTAATTTCCGGAGCCCTCCACTACGGCCTTTCTCTCCTCTCTATCTCTTTCACCCCCTTTCCCCCACCCACACGGACGCTTAGCCGTGCTCTCTACATGGGCTGCAGAAATTAGCGTATTTCCTAACCGAAACACAATCAATCAATCAGAGAGAGAGAGAGAGCTCTTTATTGAAAGGCAGAGAATTTAGCCGGCGTTGAAATATCGCTGACATGCTACTCTGCGTGGGGAGGGAGTTTGGGGAGAGAAAGACGACTAGAAAGAAGTACAAGATAGAGTGAAAAAGAAAAGAGAAAGAAAAATCGGGCTTTGTGTCTTTGACTGTGATGCCTAATTGCGTCCAAAGATATTCAACGTTTGCACCAACCCGCAGTGATGTGATAGGATGTGTTGCATGATGAGTGAGTGATGGTGACGACGGAGATTAAAGTCTATCGAGTTGACCTATACTATTTAAGTATGTAAATAAAAAGTACATCGCACGTCTCTGTTGTGTGGGGCAAGCTAGAGGGCCTAAAACACATTGAGGTGATAAAGGGAGCTGCGTAATTGACTGCATGCAATGTTCATAGAGCGCACGCTCATCATTGTACGCTCGGCACTCAAACAAAATATGCTCTAGGGTTTCAGTAGAGCCACAGTTGCTGCAGTATGGGCTTGTCTCCTGATGGAAGCGGTACCGTAGATCGTTGGAATATGCAATGTTTAGCCGTAGTCGATGATACAATGTTTCCAGATGCCGAGGGATGTTGGAGTGTAATTTTGATTTGAGATCTGGGTCGACTGAGTATAAGAAAGGGTGATGATGTGTCGGTAACTTCCATAGTCGGTTTCTTTCTTCGTAGGCGAATCGTTTAGCCATTTGGGAAGCATCAGATTTGGTGAAATAGATTCGTTTATAGTTTTGATATCGCAGACCGTTACGTGCTGCTTCGTCGGCTTTTTCGTTGGGCAGAATGCCGCAGTGAGCTGGTATCCACTGAAATGTAATGCAGTGTCCTGCAGTAAAAGCGAGGTGATGTAAATAGGCAATGTCGGCAGAAACGGGTTGATGATTGGTTTTCTTCAGGTGGTTGTACAATGTTTGCAGCGCTCCTTTGGAGTCGGTAAAAATTGCCCATCGGCCGGGCTTTTGGCGCACGATATACTGGATAGCTTCCTTAATGCCATGAAGTTCCGCTGTCATGGAAGATGTTTTCCGCTGCAGCCGATAGGAACGCATTTCTCCTGTTGAAGGCACATAAAGGCCACAGGAAGAAGCTTCTCGAGTCGTTGAAGCATCAGTGTAAATATGCGTGTGATGGGGATATTTCTTGGCTAAGTAGAGGAGAGTAGCCTGCAACAGCGCGACCTGTGGCAGGCGCCTCTTTGCTTCGTTTATGCCATCAATCAATCAATCAATCAATCAATCAATCAATCAATCAATCAATCAATCAATCAATCAATCAATCAATCAATCAATCAATCAATCAATCAATCAATCACCTTCGCCGAGGGAAGCGCATTGCCTCGCGCTTGTGGGTACGGAGGGACAGCAGGAGGGACAGCGTTACACAGGCTAGTCAAAGAGCTGCTTCGCATCTAAAAATTACAGCATATCCACGGAGTGAATGATGATGAGTGGGCGAAGCTCGGGAGGTTCATCGTAGATCGTGCCGAGTTCCGGATTAATTTAGTTAACGCGCACGCTACGAATACTCATGGTTCAACTATGCACAAGTGAAATCTCCCACCGGTACTTCATTGCAAGTCAAGATCCAGTGCATATATATATATATATATATATATATATATATATATATATATATATATATATATATATATATATATATATATATATATATATATATATGTTGCCGGCGAACGCTTCTCCAACGCGAACAGTCGGTATTTCTCAATCAAGAAACTCGCTAGGAGACGCTGCCTGCGCCAACGTTGTCTCTCGCGGGTGCGGGCGCTTTCTCCTTCTTTGCGAGCTGGTAGCGTTCCTCTAAGAAAGATTGATTGATTGATTGTGGTTCGGAAAGGACGCTAATTTCTGCAGCCCATGTAGGGAGCACGGCTAAGCGTCCGTGGGGGGTGGGAGAAAGGGAGTGAAAGAGATAGAGAGGAGAGAAAGGCCGTAGTGGAGGGCTCCGGAAATTTAGACCACCTGGGGTTCTTTAACGTGCACTGACAACGCACAGTACACGGGCCTCTGGCATTTTCGCCTCCATCGAAAATGCGACCGCCGCGGCCGGGATCGAACCCGCGTTTTTTGGGTGGGAGCCGAGTACCGTAACCACTACACCACCGCGGCGGACCTCTAAGAAAGAGCGTTTCCATAGCCAACGCGCGCCTTTCGCTCTCTCTCTGTCTCTCTCTCTCTCACAAGACAGCAGAGGCACGCGCCGGGAGTCACGCGCCGGGAGAGAGAGAGGCACGCGCCGGGAAGCACGCGCCCAGGGCGAGCACGTGCCTCCCGGCACGCGGGTTACGCCTGACGACTGACGCCTAACGCGTGACAAGGTTAGACTAAGAGGAGCTTCGCCCCTAATAAGTACGCGCACGCAACGCTCCTCTTGCTGACACTTTATCGGTTAAGCGGTGTAGACATTTTATCATGAGTTAGGCATCTGATTTATTGATGATGAACGTCACGAACGGCGTCACGATTGGCGTCATAAAATCGCCGACTGAGAACGAACTTCATCAACAGTAACAAGTGAGAGGTATTGTTGCTGTTTCCGCTAAACAATGTTCTCCTTAAATTCCGTTTATATTTTTTGATCTTCTCGTTTTACTCTTCATGCACTCGTTAGACTTAGCTACGAAAGTGTCTGAAGGAGGGCTTTCGAACGCGCATGTCATATTGAGTGTGCTAGTATACGAAAACGGCACCGGTGCCAAGCACTTGCTATGTACGTACTCCTCGGTTATTACAATGCGGGTTTTGGAAGTTTCACGTGCCGAGAAAACGATATGAGTGTGAGGCATGCCGCAGCGATTTCGGGTTTATTTTAGCTCTGTGTTTGCTGGCCGCTCAAGCCGCGGTGCCATTTCAGCACAGACCTGTACGAGTGGAGAACAAATGGAAGATATTGTTTTAGGGGCGAAGCTCCTCTTAGTCTAACCTTGTCACGCGTCAGGCGTCAGTCGTCAAGCATAACCCGCGCGTGTTCGCCCTCGGCGCGTGCCTCCCGGCGCGTGCCTCTCACTCTCTCTCCCGGCGCGTGCCTCTGCTATCTTGTGAAAGAGAGAGAGAGAGACAGAGAGAGAGCGAAAGGCGCGCGTTGGCTATGGAAACGCTATTTCTTATAGAGGAACGCTACCAGCTCGCAAAGAAGGAGAACGCGCCCTCAACCGCGAGAGACAACGTTTAAGCAGGCAGCGTCTCCTAGCGAGCTTCTTGATTGAAAAATACCGACTGCTCGCGTTGGAGAAGCGTTCACCGGCATATATATATATATATATATATGCCGGTATTCACTTGTGCATAGTTGAACCATGAGGATTCGTAGCGTGCGCGTTAACTAAATTAATCCGGAACTCGGCACGATCTACGATGAACATCCGGAGCTTCGCCCACTCGTCATCATTCACTCCGTGGATATGCTGTAATTTTTTTGATCAGCGGGGAATCCAGAAATTGTTAGAGAAACTATGTGCCTTAAAGGCCACTGCTCCGGACGGCCAACAATATGCTTGACCTTTTTGTGCGCACGTTGTGTATCAATATACTTGTTTGTTATCTTCTCTTTGTTATCTTTACAAACATTATGAAGTACCTGAAAAATTACTCCTTATTATCGCCTCAGCAAAATGGATTTCGACCTGGGTTTTCTCGTGTTACACAGTTGACTGAATTTACATATGATTTGGCTAGTGCACTGGATAACGGGTTTACCGTGGACGGTTTGTCCGTAAAGCGTTTTTTTTTTTTTGGTATCTCACTCATTACTAATGCAGAATATGTCCTGGTACAAGATAAACTGTACTGATATTGAATAGATCAAAGAATACTTGAAGTTCAGACGTCAGATGGTAGTTTTAAATGGAATGCAGTCCGATCAAGTGGATGTTACATCAGGTGGGCCGCAAGGGTCGGTGCTGGGGCTGCTTCTTTTTCTTCTCTACATGAATGAAATCTGTTGTGGTATTTCCACCAGTCTTCATATGTTCGCAGGTGACTGCGTATTATACAGGGTTATTCATAGCGTAGGTGGTGGCACTGCTTTACAGAACGATTTGGATTTGATTATCAACTGCTGTAATTCCTGGCGCATGGACATAAACGTGAGAAAATCTCTGTATATGTGCTTCACTAGAAAAAAAAATGTTGTTATGATTTTAGTTACAGTATTAAAGCAGAAAAACTGGCAAAAGTGTTCGAGCGTAAGTACCTTGGTGTTTACTGCAGAATTATCCTGGCGTCGCCATATTGAGTATGTCACTTTTAAGGCTTCAAGTGTTCTAGGTTTTCTTAGAAGAAATGCAAGAAATTTGCCACATGCCGCAAAAGAGCTTTTGTATAAAGCCAATGTTAGACCAATACTTGAATACGCTTATTGCGTTTGGGATCCTTGGCAGAAGGTGGACATTCAAAGGATTGAAAGAATTAAAAATCTGGCTGTGAGATTTGTTCATGCCAATTATACCCGCCACTTTAGCGTGTCCAGGGCAAAGGACGACCTTGGATGCGAGCCACTGCAGCAGCGTACACAATAGTTAAGGTTAAAATTTCTTCACGGTATATTCCATAATAACACTGGTATTAACCGGGATCATTACTTGAACAGTCCTGGTTACGTCTCACCCCGTCTGGACCAGACCTACAAGGTCAAGGAGATAAGATACAGGACAAACTACTTCAAGATGGCGTTTTCCCCCAGAACAATTCGCGAATGGAACAAGCTGCCTCATGACATAGTCACCATTATTTCCCCTAATGTATTTGGTTCCGCTTAGCATAATTCGTGTTGTAAATAATCCTCGTGATCTCTTGTGGCGTATTTGCTTGCGTGCTCTTCGAGTATAAATGTTTTTTTTTGTGCATTTGGCTCATTGCCTCTGCACATTTGTTCATTTACCTGCTTTTGGTTGGCTATGTTAGTATTATCCCCCCCCACCCCCCCCACCCCAACCCCACTGTGATGCCGAAAGACGCTGTGGGTATTGTAATAAATAAATAAATAAATAAATAAATAAATAAATAAATAAATAAATAAATAAATAAATAAAATTTTGGCTAGCGAAACCCTGCTACCATGCCCAGACGCCGGACGCGCATACTCGAGGTTACCACAGTGACAGCAAACCTGTTAAGCTAACATGCCGAGTATTCGTGATCTTTTAGCGCTGGTCATCACTCGCGAGTTTTAGTCTCTGCTGTAATCTTTGCAACCGAGTCGCTACCGGGTTGAAACAACGCGACTGTGTGCATTATGCGTATATAATAATTTAAATATGTGAATGGCACCAGCAATTACAGAAAAGCGGCTGGAATGTATTTAATCAAAAGCACGATCAAAACCGCTGGCTGGTCACGGGAAATCGGGTATGATAGATGCCTCCGTTGGTTTGCCGAACAATTGTAGTGCGTAAAATGTTCACCTATATAGCTTCTCAAAATAAAAAAAAAAGCCTGCAAATGAACGCTTCCGTTTACCAATAGGCATTCTGCTGTTCCGCCACCGTACGCAACAGGCAGTAAATTAGGAGCTACGAAGAAATTGATCGACGCAGCACGATGCAATAAATATCTTTTTCGCTCTATTATAGGATTAGTATATTGATCCAAGAGAGCATAAGGTTTGCAATGGTGGCGTAATTCTATTGTGGTTATTTACTTTTCGGTTAAATTACTAATGTCCGACGCTTTACAATAGCACAATAGAGGATTGTTGAGACTTGGTCGACAGCAGAGAGCAATGAGCAGCAAAAGAAACATAATAAAGGTAAAAGAGAAATAATTACCTTGTCACAGTGTAATAATGAAGTGTTTTATTCCAATTATAGCACTGCACCTTCACACAGGGGTGTTGCAAGGCAACACTTTCTCCGAACCGCAATAATCTACCGTATACCCTGCACTTTCCTGCACAAGAAATGAAGTAAAAGTAAAATCCAAGTCTTCCCGCAAAGTTACTGCCGCTTAGACCGTGCGCGTTATAGCGTACCCAGGACTTATCTCACACATGTTCGCTTCCGCTGAACAAACATAGGGATAGCGCGTCATAGAGGAGGCGCTGGGATAGTAAACGGCAATAAACACTTGTCACGGGTCTCCTTGCGAGAAAGTCCGCTTGGAGTTTTAGTAGCTGGAATGCATAGAATACTCATCAATTCAGTATTGGTATTGCATCATTACCATAACATAAGCAACCAGAGTTTAAAGCACGCGTCTGAGGGCACATGTACAGAGCCTCAGCATGCTTTTAATGGGGATGAGGGGGGACACGATAGCAACACTATTCAGCTCTGACCCTGATGCGTGTTGCATAATGAGAATTGGTGCGGTTTTGCGCGCCAAGATGACCATACGTTTAGAAAAGATGACGTAGCGGAGGGCTCTGGAAATGTTGACTAAATGAGCTTCTTTGACGTGCACTGAAAGAGGACACTCACGGCCATCTTGAAATTTCGTCTCCATCGCAATATGCGACCGGCGCGGCGTGGAAGCCGCGTCCTATACGGCTCAGTAAGGCTGTGATCATCCTGGAATGCTTTGTGAACAGCAATGTCTCGCCTCCAGTCTTGCTGATGTGTTCAACTAGCGCGCATACAGATGTCGAGACGGCGAAAGATTTGTTTCCCGAGATGTGACTGCTGATACTAAAGGAGATTGAAAGAAATGATCACGTTTTTAGTTATTTATTTTCATGCAGTGATTTCCAATTTTCTTCCTCATTTTTGCTTTTGAGTGGTGCTCGGCGATTCCCTTCTTCTGAACAGCTTGCACCATACTGTCCTCTGCGATCTACACTGCACGGGCGTCTTACGCTATTTAAATAGCGTAAGACGCCTTTGCAGTGTACATCAAAACCACGATATAACTATTCGGATAACTGTGCAAGCTTTGTAGGCCCATGCGTATATATGACGGAAGTGTATAGAGATAAAAGCAAGCCAAGAACGTTTCCGTCACTTTAATAGTGCGGCACGCCTGGAAGCTTTTTTTTTTCTCACAGAAAACAATAAGCGGTATCATGCTTCTCAGTTAGCGTCTCCTTTCTTGGTAAACCTTCTACTTACTTAACCCCTATCAATAATGCTCGTCGCGCTCTGAGTAGCCACGGCTTTCGAGAACTTAGTGTACTGGTTGCGCGGTGTTGTTTTAAAACAATGTATGGTACATAAAGATCACCCACGTGCCACAGAAAGACTCCGAAAAGGTTAAGCTAAAAGGTCGTAGGAAGATGTGGTTAAAAAACAAACAAACAGGGGGGCGAGGTTGTAGAGATGCCATGTGCCGTGAATTCATTTCATGCAGAGTCAACACACAGGTTGCCGCCAAATATAGATGTTTCGTAAGCATGGCCGTGAGAAGGACTTGGTCTTGGGCAAGTTGGTGTTTGCTTAAGGTCATGGTGTAGCGCGAAGAGACACAAAACGCGGAGGTAGGTGGTACGCAACACGGGCGCCCGTATTGTGTACCTCCTGCCTGTGTGTTTTGTACCTCTTGGCGCTATACCATGACCTTATGCATGACCGTGAACTTGGTGAGGAGTGGTTGTTTCATCGTAAAGCGCCCCTATAAACCATGCTACGAATATAGATTTCCCGCCACGCCACACCGGTCTTCTGGTTATCGCATTGGGTTGTCGATCATAAGGTTGTGGGAAGGAATCCCGTCCGTTGCGGCTGCATTTCGATGGAGGCGAAATGTTGAGGCCCGTGTGCTGTGCGATGTCAGTGCACGTTAAAGTACCGCATGTGGTCGAAATTTCCGGAGACATCTGCTACGGCGTCTCTCATAATCACGTCGTAAATTTGGGACGTAAAACAACAAAAAATCAATCAAAGCAATAAAAAGATGGGTATTCCCGCTGTTTCACCCTGGGAAGGTAGATTCGCTACAAAGCCAATAGACATCGGCGCCACCGCAATTAATCTTAGACAGACGCCAGCTCCACAGGCGACGATAAGCAACGAACACCACTACTGCATGGGCCCGCATTTCTAGCTCATTGGATCTGGCGATATGGTCAGTGTCGCCTTCTGTGCGCGCTCATTGGCTGATTGGGAAAGGCGAGCAAGCACTCGTTTTGTCATTGGTGACGCGAGATTATAGGACACGTAAATCGCCACTCTTGCGAAAGATATCACCTCAGAATACGGCCTTTGCTGTTGCAACATCCCTATTTATAACCTGTGCCATGTGGCTGGTTACCGTCGGTCAGTGAAACATTCACTTGAGAGCCTGTTAAACAGAGAGAGAAAAGAAAGATGTATAGATAGCCTAGTTGTCCGGGGTCACCACCCCAGTGGGAGCGGGATGGAAGAACGACTCCTCGCTTTGAGGTTTGGGACGAGACTGATTTTTATTGTCAACTGTTGCCTACAAGGGGCGGCGCACGGCCGCGGCACGCGTGGGAGAAAAGGCCGTGGAGAGCGTGAACTACCTGCCCTTTCTTGACCCTTGTCAAAGTGGACCGAGTGTTGCTGCTGGAGCTGCTGGTAAAGGAGGTACAATGAAAGACGTGTGTGCGACGGCCGTAGCACGCCGTGCTTTCCTACTTCATGGAAGGAGGGGTCTGTCGTGGAGGACAGCCACATTGTGCTTATTATTAGGCGCGCAGTGATGTCCAGCCTCGTATCTTTTCAGTCCCACATAGTTGGTCAATGTAGCCTATATTGCTTTAAAATGGATAGACCAAAATTTCATGAGTGTGATAGCGACCAATTAGAAATTCCGGTGAAGCATAGATTTCTACTTTCGCTGTAAAATGAAGCAAAGCTCCCCAACAGGACAAAGCACAGACCCAATTATTTGATGACATGAACCATTACGTCCCCAGGGAAGCATGCAAGAAAACGTCTTACCGCCCTGGTTGAAATCGCTTGCAGCATCGGACATTCGAAGCTGGACAGAGGCAGCTAATAATAATGCAAAAAACATTTTTCCTGACATCATGAGTCCTTGTAGTAATATGTTGTAGGAATGAGTTTGTCAACGTAACGCGTCACTGCCTCACTGCCTGCAACGCGTTGCCGCTGTTCCTTCTGTGTACCCCAATTGTACCTCTTTATATACACGGCCCTCGTTTAAGTGCTGCCCACTCTCTATAGCAACGAACAAAAGCAGGAGGGAGCGGTGTGCTTTGAACTTTTCAACCAACAAGTAGATCAACGAAACATGGTGATTCTATTTGCATTCCGTGTTTTCGTTGCGAGAAAGACGGGTAAGAGGCTCGGAGACTGGAATCACGCGTGGTGCATCGTGGACATGTGTTCTATGCTGCACATCTTAACAAATCGCTTCGATTCACATACTGTAAAACAAACACGTTCGTTCTGTAAGCTAATAGATTTATAAAGACATGTTTGCTTGTTCGAACGATCACTTCAGTTTGTTAGATTGCGTTATTGTGTTACATTGCAGCATTCCGCAATACAAGTGAGATTGTTATTGCGATTTTTCTCCCTTACTTGCATATGCGATTGTATGGCGTGTTTGTGTATACGGAACTAGCCAAGAAAAGGGCGATCGTTTTATTCTCATGGAAACTTTTCAGTTGCTCGTTTCTCGATAGAAACCCTAAAGTACGACTACAGCATCTTTGTGCTAAGCTACTGCTAGTGCTGGGCTACTTCTAGTGCTAATGCTACTGCTAAGCTACATATTTGTGCAAATTTTGTATTCTATCGACTTATTAGCTAGTTTCAAGAATATGTTTTGGCATTTAAGTGTTTCGTAATTATCCTCAGATTTGATTATCATATGCACTGATCACTTTGGTACGCGTGCACTGTGTTAGTCCACCAGAACTAGAAAATGATACCAGAAGATAGAGGTGTGCATTGATGAAGTGAGCGTTGACAACAATGAAGAACGTGGCATATCACTATAGGCAGCGTTTCGATGAGGGGATTGTCTTTGTCAGGGCAGCTTCTGCCCCCTCAAACGAAAACTTTTGAAGGCAGTGCGTGCCCTGACGAAGAAAAGTCCACCTGTGAAAAATTTGGCTCTAGTGACGTGCGCTATTCGCCATCGTCAGCACATCAGAGAGCATATGTGTTTCCTTGTATACGTGATTCCTTACTGGCAACGGGCATAGTATGATTGCTGATATTGAACAAAAGGCCGTTCGCTGCGAAGGCTGATACATTCATAAAAACACGCTTGCTTGTTCGAACGCTATATTTGAAGACGCCACGCAGAATGTCGTCGTGGGGCTGTCCGTGTGGTGCATAAGCGTTTGCTACAACCCACATTGATTGTGGTTCTTGAAGGAAAGGACGCCAATTTCTGCTGCGCAAAACGGGGAGCACGGCTAAGCGTCTGTGGGGGTAGGGGAGTGGGACTGAAAGAGAGAGAAAGGAGAGAGCAGCCATAGTGGATGGCTTATGAAATTTTGACCACGGGGGCTTTGTTAACGTGCACTAACAACGTACAGTACACGGGCCTCTGGCATTTCCGCTTCCATCGAAAATGCGAGCGCCGCGGCCGCGATCAAGCCCGCATTTTTTTGGGTGGCAGCCGCGCACCACTACTACTACACCATCGTGGCGGACTACAACACACATGTTTCGTTGTGCTGTCACGCTCCGTTGCAGTTTGCAATTTAATTGTATCGTTGCAATTTAATTGTATCTAGAAAGAGGCGCTTGCTCTGAAACAATGGAAACACGCACGTCCGGTGCTTATTCCCAAGCCGGTCAAACCTCTTGGGCTTGCAAATCTCAGACCAATTTCTCTGACATTCTGCCTCGGTTAGGTTGCGGAACATGTCGTGCTCAGCAGGCTCTCTAACTAGGCCGAGGAGAACGAGCGTTTTCCGTAAACCATGATCGGATTCAGGCCAGGTCTTCCCACCCAGGCTGCTATGCTTAGAATTAAGGAGAAGCTCCTAGATAGTGCCACTGCCGAAACAAGGGTCCTACTCTGTCTTGATGTAGACAAGGCTTTTGACAATGTACGGTACATGGCAATCTTCCAAGTCATTCCAGGCCATAGCCTTGGTGAACGCTTCTTCCCATCTACTATACTCGGTCTTTTCTGAGCGAGAGAGGCGATTCCTTGAACATTGGCGACCTAAAATCGAAACGTTTTGACTTGGGTTACAGGGGCACATTACAGGGCTCGGTACTGTTTCCATCCTAGTTCAGTCTGGTCATGGCCAAGCTGTCCAAAACATTGTTCGGCATCGAGGGGGTGGAACACGTTATTTATGCCGACGACGTTGCTCTATGGAGCGCTCGGGGCAACAACGGAGAGTTAGAGGCTAGAATGCAGGAGGCTATTAGGGCCACAGAACTCTGCCTCTCTCGAGCAGGTCTCAGATTCTCGTCGTTGAATCGAAACTACTTTTTTTATTGCCCTTGCAGGCCAGGGCGATGATCACAGCGTAGCGAGCAACATCGTAGGCGTCATATCGTGCTCTTTGATATGAATGGTAGCCGCATTCCTGAAGTAGGGTAGATCAGAGTCCCAGGACTAACTATTGGGGGTAAACGATCCAATGGCTTGATGATACAAAGAAGGTAAACTGTGAAGTGTAGAATGCTTTATGGTTTTTTGCACTCATTGACAGACATAGAGGTATGAGCGAGGAGTGTGCCATTAGTCTGGTTGACGCTTTCGTCCTTTGCCATATTACTTACGTTGCTGCTATGCTCTATTGGAAGAAAAGAGGAGAAACGCCTTAAAACCATCATCCGTCGAGTATTCAAGGTAGCCCTGGGGCTACCGTGCAACTCATCCACCTAATTCTTCTCGAAACTAGGAGTGCGAAATGCTCTAGCTGAAATCGCAGAG
This sequence comes from Hyalomma asiaticum, assembly GCA_013339685.2. NCBI lineage: Eukaryota > Metazoa > Arthropoda > Arachnida > Ixodida > Ixodidae > Hyalomma > Hyalomma asiaticum. Next base: position 22,035,434 of record CM023490.1, read on the forward strand.
GCTCAGCGCACAGCGCAGGTCATCCGGTTGTAAGGTGCCTGAGCTCACAGGGACATGTTGGTCTGTCTGGGCACCTTTACTGAAGACGAAAAAGATAACGTCACGCATATTAGCAAAAAGAAAAAAAATCCGGCACGCTATCGTGGTCCATCCCTTTCCAAGGAAATTTCACCCCGTTTTTAACCAAGGGAGAAGGCTCACCCGCGCTAAGGCTCTTCCTCCCGAGGCCAGTACGAGTTCCATAGAAGCTGCCTTCGTAGATGCCGCCCAGCTGGCCAGTCACGAAGCTTTTTCGGTAGCCGTAATAGACGCCCACGAACGAGTCTGCAATGCACTGTCTGTTTGCACCAAGAATCCAGAGGTAGCCGAACAAATGGCCATTATACTCGCCCTGCTGGATCCACAGCACTCGGTATTCTGCAGCGATCCTACAGCGGTCACTCGCGTCTTAGCAAGGGTAAGGGCATATACCACGGTTTTGAAGCTGCTCGGCCGTCGGTCCATGGGCCTCCACTCTGCAGTCTGGTTCCTAGCCCGTATGAGCGATTTGGAAGGAGGCAACGGAACCTTAACGAATCCGCTCATAGGACCGTGCGAGGACTTGCCAACCCGCTACCCTGTAGACTCGCTTGTCTCTTCCTAAGGCCATTGAGGATCAACTACAGACATGCAATGAGCTTACCAAGCACATTTATTTAGCACGTAGAGAACTCTCACTTCCACACAAGGGACTCGACAGGGCACAGTCTGTCACTCTCCGCTTGTTATACACAGGACTCGTACCCGACTCCTTGGCGTATGAGCCGAATCAACAGGGACTACAACAGCTCATTCAACTGCGTAATGCGTTGTGGACATGTGAATCGTGGACACATGCTGTCGGAATGCGCGACTCAGGCCTCCTATCTGGAGGATCACAACTAGGACGCCGCTCTTATAGGAGCAGTGACTTAAAAGATTAATTCTGGGATGTCCGCAAGGCTTGCGAAAGGGTCTCTGTGCTGACGTGGGAGGTGCACTCTACACCTTGACGAATAGTCGGGTGTCCTTCAAGCGCCCCTTTTTTTACAATAAATTTTTCCCACCACCATAACAGCTTCCTTGATTTTCTTTTGAACGTTTCGTCAGCGGGTGCAATAGTTCAACAGACAGCGTTCACCGCGCGGAGCAACACGAATACGGTGTGTGGCTTGTTCAGCATTAGGTTTTCGCAAAGTCTGTATTATTTTAATCCGTAAAATGGTCAATCTCGGTTTTACGCATTGTCCTAAAGCGGGCTCTTTTTTTTTGGGGAGTATTTCCCTTTTACATTTTTCTAGAGCCAGTACAACGCGGTCATATTTAGTACAGATATAACTGTTTGCAGCAATAAGACGAGCCAGTTGGCGTTGGCCCAGTGGGTAAGGCTTACATGTCCTGACATCTGGCGTCGGACAAACGAGATGTGTTCGAAGTTTAGCACTGACCACAGTAGTTTATATTATAGACTTATTCGCTTGAAGCGAATCGACCTTAGAAGCGATAAAGCGTCAAAAGGGCCGCCAAGTTTCCCGTTGAGTTGGGACACCAATGCTGTCGCAATTCTGAGAACGCGTTACTCGTGGCATTTTGTGATATTTGCGTTGGTGGAAGGGCCTCCCATTCTTTCCGTGGCATTTTGTGTCCGTAACTCGTAAACAACTCTAAGAATAAGAGTAGTAATTTTCTTTTTTGTTTCTTTCACTTTTGTATTTCGCACCCCCCCCCCCCCCCCCACACACACACACACACACGCTTTTACACAATGCCTCTGTTGAGGCACGTAGGATGTCTGTAAATAATAATAATAAAGTAGTCGGTATCGCAACTGCAAATAACGGATTCAATACAGACGAGTGCTATAGGTTAAGCAGAAGCAAAACATGTGTGCACCCTATAAGTCATACGGGCAAGCTCTGCAGTGAAGCTGGATTTATATGTGTCTAAATTTCAGGTGTACTTAGAGCTCTTGACGTGTGCTTTTAATTTTTATTGTGTCAGCAAGTGGTCATTTCCTTCAGCTATCGTTGAAGGGGTTCATCCCAGTGGACAGCATCCCTTTCCATTTATGATTGACCCTTGGATACGCTTTGACGTGGCAGCAAGACGGCGCTCCTGCGACATTGTCTTAATATCAGGTAGTCAAGGATATGAAATACTTTCACTGTGTATGCATTTTGTGTATCTGATGGATAAGAACTATGGCAATGAGCTGCGAAAATTGAAGACTTTACGCGTCGGCATTCGTGGGTGCATGGACGCTTCTTCAGCATGCGCGCACTAAGAAGCAGTTGAAGGCATCGGCTCCATATCCACATGAAGCACTCCGAGTTTTGCAGTGGCGACAGTGACTATGTGCATAGTGACGTTCCATTTTTTGTCGATAACTTTCGATTTTCATTTTAATTGGTGGATGTCGCTTTCTAGATTACTGCGCAGATTAAGCAAACCGTTGAGAAATACAATTCACTGCTATTGACAAACTTCCTCTAAGGTACACGATATTTTTCATGGTCAATTCGAACAGATCCAGTAGAACAGTTGACCTCAATGAACTCATCCAACTGGATAGATTGACGAAAGGACATCCTGAAATAGGCGATACCCACGTCATCACTTAGGTAATCAAGTGGTCGTTGCAATACGTACGGCCAACCTCACAGAACTGTTTTTATTGTTGACGAAAGTGTACGTCGTTGACTAGAGACATCGTCCTCCCTGTCAGCCTTGTGTCAAGGGCCAAAGGAGTATAGCCCGTGAACTGAACCGTTTCGTTTCCGCTTTAGCCAAACGAAGCGGAAAGGAAACACCACTATGAGTGTCGAGTTTTCGCTCCCTATTTGGTCCAAAACATCACTTCATTTCATGCGACAGCTCTGCGCCTTTGTGCTACCCGCTGTAGCCATATTGCTACGGCTGTTGCCAGCACCCTTCTCCATACAGGTTGTGGAGGCGCAACGTCCTTGTAGCCCTGCGCAGATCTGGAAAGACAATTCTGCCGGAGCGAACTTGCAACGTCACCAACGGAACGACTTGGTTTCATTGCCGTATCGGTCAGCTTCATGGCTTCGCCGCAGCTGTCGACACAGTCAGGTGCACCTTCCGTTGATGAAAACCGCTAGTATATTACCGTGCATGAATTGCACATATTACGAAATGCGATGTCTGCTGCCCGACATTTAGTCTTAACGTGTTTACCGCCTCAACTCTCGGTTCAGCTGCGTTGCACTGCCTACGATGGGGCACGGTCAACGACCTCGGCAGTTACTCCAAGCAGGCGATGGCGCGGGGATCAGCAGCGCACTTGTGGTTTATGAAACTGTTGGGAGAAGGGAGTGAAATTGCCACAGCGTTGTTTAATCTTTGTTGTATTGTCAACTTTGTTTAGCTTTGTTGTGATGTTCATTGTCAAATATCGTCACATACGGTGAACAAGTGAACCGCAAAATCAGGTTCAACGTTTACGCAAACGCCTGACGATCAGGGACGGCGTGACTAAGGTATATGTGCACATAGTAGCGGAACTTCCATATAAGCTCATGCTTTCAGAAAATGACGTTTCGCATAGGGTGCCTCCATGCACGACACATGTGTACATGGTGGTGACACGTCCGGCACACCGCCATCTGCCGGAGCACGCAGAGGCGTGGTATACGGCAGACACATCAAATTTAACGCTGGAGACAGCTGAATCTGAGAAGGCATGTTACCTCTGTTGTTTTACGCCCGCGTCTGTTATTTGTTTACACCTCGCTACAGAAGCGGTGGTGTCTGCGTCAAGTTCTTCGACACAATATGGCGGCGCGGCGGTCAATGGGTGTCATCACCCTGCTCCTGGGAGAAGCGGTGTTGACATCGAGGCACCCTAGTTTCGCATGGAGCTTGGCGCCATTTCTAGGGGAGGGGAAACATACGGAAGCAAGAATAATGCGGATGAACGTCATGTTTTTTGTCAGTATAGGGTTATGTTGCTTGGAAGCGTTAAATATGCTTTTTACTTTTTGTGCCCCCGTTATTTTTATCAGCGTGACATTTTGAAATAACTGACACTGGCGAGACTGCGCCTGTTACACTTTCGTATGGAAAAAAGTTTAGGAACCCTTTCCCTATGTAGGAAAAATGAGGCCAACAGAAGATTTCTGTGTTTCTTTCTTTCTTTCTTTCTTTCTTTCTTTCTTTCTTTCTTTCTTTCTTTCTTTCTTTCTTTCTTTCTTTCTTTCTTTCTTTCTTTCTTTCTTTCTTTCTTTCTTTCCTTCTTTCTTTCTTTCTTTCTTTCTTTCTTTCTTTCTTTCTTTCTCTCTTTCTTCCTTTCTTTCCCTTCTTTCTTTCTTTCTGTCGCTCCTCTTGTCTTTGCTTCCTCGTGCTTTTCCCTTCCTTTCTTGTTTATTTCGGTCTTTTGGTACAAAATCTGAGGGATTAATTTAGCACAGAGATGTTCACAGAGTGCCCGCATTGTTTGCCGAGCGTGCGCTGAATTATGCACACGTGTTACGGTCTACCGCCTTACGCTTGAACACTCGAAGCGCAAGATGAAAAAGAATTGTGCACGCATTGTATTTTACAATGATGATTTTTTCGCGTACACGATCCCGACGCTGACACTTGTGAGGCATAAGAAGCTTCGCTTGAAGATGCCTTAGAACACACGTAAGACGTTGCAAAAGAACTACTATGAATGTTTATTTTGGTGCGCAGACAAGGAAATTGATCGCTTCCTCGCACAATTGTCACGAGAATTTTGGCTGGAGATATTTTGTCGATGTGACCCTTCAATTTATGGTCACTGTGATATGTGTAGGCGCCTTTCCCAACCCGACGACGTTCACGAAGAGGTGGGACAGACATGCTTCGGGCAGCAGTTTGGGTAATCACCGTCGGGGGTCCATTCCACCCGGCAGCCAGGGTCGACTCCGATGTTTGGGCAGCTGAAAGCAGGTACAGACGAGGTCTTTATCCTCCATTTCACAACAGGACACACTGGGCAACGTACACGGCGTTGCATATAAAACTGCAAAGAACCACACTGCATAGTTCTAAGAAAAAAACAGGTATTGAAAAGCCTTGCAGAAGGAAATTCGCTTGCATCAAAGAGCGAGTGCACCATGATACCCTGGAAATAAGTTTAGTGCGGAAAAACAAAGCAACAACAAAAAATTAGCTCAGGTTGCACTACTGGCGTAAGTCTAGCGAAACAGCGAAGATGACGGGAACTTGGCTGGTCAGGGTCATCAACATCATTATGTTGTTGTTGTTTTCCTCAATTCTGGCACATACCCCCCCCCCCCCCCCCCCCGAGGGATTGATCAAGATGTGAGAAGTTGAAAGAGTTAAGTCATAAGTAGCGTGAAATACCGATCAGAATCGAATAATAAGGATAGAATTAACGGTGAAGATTACGAATTTATGAAGAGAACCGGCCTGAATCATTGTCTTCGTCCTCTTATTCAACTTCATCATCATCATCATCATCTTCTCCATCATCTTCTTCTTGGGCTTCATCATCATCGTCTCTTGTTCTTCATCATCTTCTCCTTCATCTTCAATTTTATAATCTTCAGCTGCTCCTTCCTCGTCTTCTTCTCCGTCGTCATTGTCTTCTTCATGTTATTCTTCATCTGGCTCACCTTTCCTCATCTTCATCACCTTCTTCTTTCTCCTTCCTCATTTTCATTTTCATTTGGTCACGTGTCGTTGTGATCTCACGTTAGGTGATGTAGCATAATGTGGAGGGCAAACAAGGTTATGCCGATAGATGTGGCCTCGCTTGGATGCTAGGCAAGGTCATTTCAAGGTCATATGCATGATACGGACGAAAGAACGAAAAGTTGAAACACTTTCGCTGCTAAAACGTGAGCGCTATTGCTGGTCCCGAGTGGGACGTTACAAAAGCATCGCCTGATGAGACCAGCCTCTCAACGTGACCTTCGAGATAAGCAGCTGATTACCATCTCTGAGGCGGTGTCTCTGGAGCTAGGTTACCTCAACGAGCACCATTTACACGCGTCGTCTCTTCCGATGCTGTTTGCAGGCTGCCAACCAGAAATCTATGCCATTATCAGAGCTGCTGCCTTGACGCCATTGGTACAGTGACGCAGACTAGACACTCATAATGAAAATATTGTGCAAGTAAAATTTCGCGGCTGTTGGCTGTTAAGAGCACATGAGATTTCTTATGAATACCACGAGGAGCTTTCTGAGTGAACACTGGAAGCGGTAACGTATTTATGCAACTGCCACCCCGGATTTCTCATACTAGTCTTTTCAGAGAAATTAATTACTCTCAACATATCCAGAATATTCAAATTTCTTCTTTGATTCAGCTGTTCTTTCGTCAGTGCAACAACGTGCGTACCCGGACGTTGACAGACGTGGTTTACCGCCTCGTTTAGCTTAGCCTGCAGGTGAGAAAGTTAAAGTTGGCGTGCCTTCATTGTTGACTCACTTTGGCACTGAACTTGAACGTATTCGTGTAAATTCAAATCCGCATTCTCCAAACAGCGGGTACCCATGGATTATAATGAACTCACCGCATGTGTGCATCAGAATATCAAAAGAATAGTATATATTAAAATCATGCCTAAATATTTTGCTGTAGGTTAAACAAATGAAAACATGTTGAATCATTTCGAAACTTCAAACTCTTTCGTTCGTGGTGCTAGATTTGTAATTGATTTCGCTGTCCCAGTCCATATGTTCTCATTCTAATTAGTACTGACATTTACTAAGATCTTTCAGTGAACATTGCCAAGAGAACTTGTTGTGATGCATGCCATCTAGGTATACGCCGTTGCAACCGACGTTGCGAAACCCTAATAAAATTTTACATGTCGCACGCTGACAAATAACAGCTGCTCGTGTGCGAAATGTTTACGTTTAGGGGTGCGACCAAGATTGATAAGCACTCAAGGTGTCTCGCGCCATGACGCAGATTGTTGCGGAGAGAACTCGGCCAAGACAAGATGATGAAACAGAAAGGTCTTATCCGTGAGTCACATCTTGCCGTGTTTTAGAAGACGCATACAGACTGAGTTAGACGCGAATAAGTATGCTCGCTTTTCGCACTGACTCCGCTGCGGTAATGCCTCCCTCTAATGCTACAACGCACGATGATAAACGTTTCAGGGTGGTTGCAGCCAATAAACAATTCGATAAAGCTGTCACTTTTCTAGTGCAATAAATTTAAGGCTTAATTGGCAACCTTGGTCATGCGATAAAAGTAAAACTGATGGAGTAACACTATACAGGGCTTTGCCTAACTTTAATTAACGCGGGTATTGCATGTGGCTTCAAGTTTGCTTTGTACAGCCCATTCGAGAAGTGAATTACGGCGCTTTGCTAAGTGGTCCACTGCTAGATTAGTTTCAATCTACCTGAAGGTGCTCAATTCCACTATACTCGTTTCCATCAACGTAAGGAACGATTCTGTCATTTTTACCACAACGAAAAAAATTTTTTTTCGGAGCGATAGACAGTCCCTTTAAAGCAAATATTTGAGGGTGTTTTACGTTCCAAAACCGGCTATGATGTCTGATGCCCACCTTCTACGGGAGAACTAGTAATTTTGACCACATGGGGCTTTTTAAGTTGCAGCTAAATATATGGACATGGGCTTTTTAATTTTTTTTTTCGCATTTCGCTCCTCTCGAAATGGGAGAACCTGTGCCGGGATTCGATCCCACTACCTCGACCTTCAGTATCTTGCCGCTAAGCCACCACTGCGGGTAGTATGTTATTGATTAACGATAATGGACGGCTGTATACTCACAGTGTCGAATTCACTTCGCGCGCTGTAGCGTAGCACGTGGAAAGGACGCAGGGGCTGTTGAGCGCTTTCGTTTCGCCATCGGGAATGACGTTGCGTTGAAAGTGGCAGGCGCCTGAAGACCACAGAAAATGCGATTATGCACTAAGGACATCGCAGCACCATTCAAGTGGTTAATAACGAATGCAGGAATGACGCGCACTTGAGAACACAAGGACAGGGCAAAACACAGAAGCGACCTCGAATACTTAACCACATGTTTATCTTGTATTGCTTTTCGCATGATCTGTGTATTACGGTTTCATTTATTTACTGCATAGAATGCGCACACAGTACCGGTAAATTGCAGCCTGAAATAGTGCAGCAGTTAACTGCTGACATTTTACGTTAATTAATTAATTAATTAATTTTACTTTAATACTAGCCTAAACAGGCTGTAAGCAGGAGTGATGGGTACAAGATTCACGATTGCATAACTAGGAATATATGGAATACATACAGATGTTCACTATAAAAGAAACGCGTAAAACATAATGTTTTGGCGTCCATTGGACGGTCTGTGCATGGCGTTTTTTTTTTTTTTAAAGAATGTAAAGAAAGCATCCTCAGCGCAGTGAAAATATAGGCGGAGAATTTGCAACAGTATATATATTTTTCTGAAATTGTTCCTCTTCGAATAGAAAGCACTAAACCGATTTCGAATGTATGTCTACATATTTAGGTTTTACCTGCCGTTCCGTCGTCAGTGAACGTCCTATTGGCTTTACAATACAGTAAGCGTGCGCAGTACTAGTGAAACACAGCCGAAACAACCGCAGAAATAAAATGTCGATTTCTATTTCAGTAGACAGATATGCTATGTGAACTTTAAGCAAAAAAAAAAAAAACAACAACAACAAATAAACGAAAAAAGAAGAAGCGATAGCCTGACAATACTGGGCGAAGTGGCACTCCAGTCAATCTCGCACATAAGGTGCACATAAACTGTTCCGCTAAAGCCTACAATTGAATAAGCCAAAAGTCCACCTACCCTCTTGGACCTCCACATTTTTGGTCACGTAGGTATGACCGCGCTCTTGGACGTCGCAGAAAACGAGGCTGAACGCCGCGACAACGGCGAGTGAAGTCCCGAGAAGACGCATGTTCGAGAAGCGAGCCGGGGAAGCGTAACGAAGATGCAACAACGACTGCGTTCTTCCACTCCAGGTCTTTTATATTTGCTGAGTAGAAAAAATCTCCTTAACGAACCTGCCAAGACGGTAGCTGGTACAGGCACAGTGGAGAAGCTTTTATTTTTCAGTATTTACTTCACTGCAGTCTTTAAACTAATTAGGCGAGACTCCAGCCTCTGCTTGACTCGGATAACAAGGGATGAGCGCAAACAAAAATGCGAAAATATTGGTTTATGACTTGTATTTTCCTTTTGCTCGTATTGCAGGTGAAAGTGGTAGTGGTCGTTGTTCGGAAACATCTCTAACGACCCAATATTCTCAGCTTTCTGAGAAGTTCGCTCGGAGTTAGACCACTCCGTCACGCGTGAAATGATGCGTGACGTCGGCACAGCGGGACTGCGTAGGGCTCTTACGCACGTTTTTGACGCGCAGTGGAAAGCAGGGAGACGTATTGTTTGGCACGTACGCTCCGCTAGAGTGTCTGGCAAAAACAACGCAACCTAAGGGGTAGAACGTAATAGCTGCATTCCACGATATTTAACTTAACGAGGGCAGTTATCTAGGCGGCGAAGCCAGCAGTGCTTATGAAATCGGCTAGAGAGACGCGTTTAAACATGAAAGCACAACCGCTAGGCGCACCGCCTAGAGATATCAGATTATATCTGTAGCACAAGCCGGCTAAAGGTTTTAGAGCAGCCTCCAGTTAGAAGTGGAACGTTAGCGTTGGAACGCGTTTCAGTTAATCCCGCAGATACTGTGGGAACATGCACTGTGGGAACATGCACTGGGGGAACACTACTGTGGGAACAGGGAAATTGCCTCTGACGAATTGTTTGGCGTTCAGAAAAATGCTGCGAAGTTGGATGGGCCCTCTTGCGTAAAGTGCATGAGGGTGGGGGGGGGGGGGGCTATGTTTAAGGCGGGCTAATCAGGAACGCCTACAGTACCGTGGTGACAGAGTGGTAGCTAATGAGAAGACGTAGCATTGGCACTAGCGTTATTCCAAAGATCAGATGTATTTCTTGTCAAAGAAAAAAAAAAGCACTATACGGTGCATTGACGTTCTATCATAAGCGTTGTTCGTTGAGGTATCTGTGCTGTATCGACCAAAGTTCGATCAAGTTCGCAAAAATCACTCAAGTTACAAAGACCGCACCAAATCGCCAAGAAATTCTTCGCATTTAAAAGTCAGCTCTGGTTTTCGTGAACAATCGCTTCTCCTTTGCCTAACTTCTCAATGCTTTGCAAGCCCCCACAGCTCAGCTGGTCATTGTAGTTTACGATATCAGAGCCGTGCCTAATTTTTTTCCGCTTCCAAACTGCGGCGTGAATTTCACCTTTCATGCCATGGTGAGATGGTACGGACGTAGTTTTAATGGCTTTGAATGAGTTACGCAAGGTGTATGTGCAACTGTGATTGTTTCTTTTTGTTCAATGTACTACATATGTTTGTTACTTTGATTTTGAAATTTAGCGAATTTCGAGTACCTCTATTGTTGTAATTCACACCAATGTATGCCATAGTCTGGTGTACGGATCTAGTCAAGCCTTTTCAGGCTTTTTGTCCGTGCACAAAACATCTGTCAGATGTTGAATAATATTGAATTGAATTGAGCACCGTCACAACTCGAACAATACTTGTGATTGTCGTAATACATGAATGTTTCATCACAGCACCCATGTTTATATTCGTGTTTCCATGGGTACAAACGCCACATTGAAGTTACTGGACCAGGGGATGCACCAAGGGATGCACGGTCATTCAACACATCAACACAAGTGCACTGGTAAAAGTAAGAGATAACCAAGTCTGCGGCCAAGCCGGCTTTATAATTCACTTTATTTCCACGCTTACAATAGGCGCTGTTTTAATCGTTGCTAAGTTGTTATTATTTCCCACCCTTTAGCAACGACCACGAGTTTATTCTGACATCTTCTTCGGACTACTGATTCCAGAAGGATCAAGAAAACGAACCTCGAAAGTCGTGCGTGGTATTTCAGCGCGGAAGCTGCAAACAAACCAACGCTCCAACGACATGCTGGGTACTAAAGAGCTGGCTTCTTACAATGTTAATTCAGCAGTTCTTAAATTGCCAACATTTCAATTAGCGCGTGCATGTGCTTCCACAGACAGTATGTCAGAACAAGGCTAATGGGAAGCTGTACCATTCTGGTTAATAAATACGGATCTACGCAAGCACTCTCTAGGTGGGGTAGCGTTTAAAGGAACCTGTAACTGCAAGTAACTTATAAAATACAGCTTGGCTATTTGTTTAAGGCGCTCAGTCATTGTGTGCTTTTGACTGCCCCACTAATATAGATATGCTCAGGTAGCATCATGTGGTCAACTCCGTGCTCTGATATCGATGTTTTCCAATGGTACTGATAGTCCAGTAGCCGTCAGGGTGGTTCAGTTTGCTCAGAAACGGAGCAATAATTATAAATAACCGATTGAATGATGTGTTGAAAAAGAAACCTGAATGGGTAGGCGCTTCGTGTGGCGTATGCGATGACGTCACAGCTGCCCCATCACCAGAAATGTGGAGCTGGCGCTCGAAAAATTAAAGTGGCGAGGTGATCCGATGACACATTGAGTTATGCCAGCTTTTCTGAACTTGATAGCGACCACTTGAACGCTGGAACACCGCCGTAAGGCTTTTCACAACCCTTCTGCATGGGTAGTAGCGTTGAAAGTAATGACATCACAAACACAGGGTGGCCCGCTTTGGCACTTGCTAAGAGATTGTTGAATTCATTTTCAGGAAAACTAACTGACTTGCAACCGCCTGGCTTGGCATATATTATTGCAGCACTGAGGAGAGTATAAAGTGAAAATTTCATTGCGATCGGTGTGCACTGAAAAAATTGCCGGAGTTGCTCTTTAAGGGCTTCCGAACCAAAAGAAAAAAAAAACGCTATGCGATCTTTATGCACTTTCTAAGACGCCGGTATTACGGTTGCTTTCATTTCATTCATCTGTATCGTCAGTAGATACCGCAACGTCACTTCCGGCAGTATTAATTACATGGTGTATGTAACTGTTCCTTCTATGATTTCCTTCTGGGCAGTCAAAGCGCGATGCTTATTTGGAAGATCCACTGATCAGTAGAAGTCAAAGTTATGATGCCATTGTGCCAGACTTCATGTATCTTGTGGCATCTTTAAGCCATTGTGCGCGCTCATTTAGTACAAACTGCCTTCCCTTTAGTACAAACTGCCTTCGTGCCTGATCGCTCTTGTCGACAACGCAAAAGCCTGATCACGATGCGACACATTGGTCAATAAACTTCCGATCCACAGTTCAGCTCCATAGAAGGATGATTCACAACGGCTTTTACAATATACATGCTCGGCAACACATTGGAAAGTTTCACTGCCTACACAAAAAAGCACGGGACGGCCGCTCCAGTCAGGGCGAGTATAGAGAGATGGCGCGTTCTTTTGCTTTGAGAGAGGGTTAATGGCGTTTTTCGGGGGCGCTTCACTTTACTCGAAACGAGGACGCTGTCATCTCTCCTGGATGTGGCGATACTTAGATGTGGCTGCGGGCGTTGCGGCTGTGGGTCGCTGTTGTATTGCTGGTTATTACATCGGTTTAAAAAGATTTTTGTGTTCTGCGAGGTTATCGTGCGTGCTTACCGAGTGTATTTTGTGCGTGGGTTATATGTCAAGGGCGATACAGCAAGCAACCGTGCTCAAGCCGCAGCGAATCAGACATGAAGCAAAAGGAATATGTTTGGTCTCGAACAGGGCTGTTGCGACAAGCCGCACCGCCGGTTCTTCGTTCGCCTTATAGATGCGACTATCCGCAGTGCTGCATCCACTGTTAAGAAAGCCGAAAGCAGAATTAATGTGACCTACAGGTAAGCAGTGTTTTATGCTAAATAATATAGCTGCTTGTTGCGTCTCGGTTTGTGTGATGCCTTTACCTTAATTAATGCTCATGCTTACGTGAATCGTCCGAGCTCCTTCACTTTAAGAACAAAATTAAGGTATTTTTAATCCCCCCTTTAATTCACCCTGTCAGTTCGTAATTCATATTACGTTGATACGAAGCTTTTGTGCATATGTGTTGCTGTAAGCGGCGTTGCGTTTCCCTTATAGAGTGTTTGCTGGATGTGAGGTTTAGCTGGTTATCAGACATACACACAGATCTGTCATTTGCGTTTATGGATATTTATGTGGAATCCGATGGCGGGGGTTGGGACACCTGTCTAAGCTCGTGGGGTGGTGTTTGTGTGTGTTAATATACGCATAGGAATTTTATTACGCCCGTATATAGGAATTTGACGCCACAGGGGGCGGAGCCGTTGCCCTCTGTATAAACTGTTAAAGTGAGTGCTTGAGTGTTCGAATATGTGCACATGGGCCAACAAATAAAAAAAAATAATAATTCCGTTTGTACGTACAGATGCTTCGATAATAATTCGGAACGCCGGACCGGTAGCCGCTCGCCGGCTGAGCGCGTGAGCGGAGAGATATAGCAGCGGCCTGCGCCTGCGCAGTTTGCTTGAAGCAAGTTTCCTTTCGTAGCAGACCTATTGACTGGTGTTGACTTGCTTCAAACGGCAAGCTCTGGGTGTCTCGTGGGGATATTACTGCAGGGTTTGGTGAATGTGGTTCTTGACATGCTTATCGTGCACGCACGCGCGTTCGGCCTTCTGAGCACTCGGACGTGCCTATTTGTTTGGCGCTTGCGTGCCTCTTGTCGTTTGTCAAGATGGGCTCCATTGATGATATAGCTTTTCGACGCAACTTGCCCGGTTGGTTAGTACGTTCACAGTGCGTGCCTGCGGCTAGCGATAGTGAAGACCTGCAGACGCTCTTGCTTGATGCAGCCGTGAGCACCCCGCTGATAACAGGCTACGAAAATGTAGAAGCCTCTACAGTATCGCGAAATTCCACTTGTTTTTAAATGGCTACAGCAATTGCGAGAATTATCCGAATGAAATGCTGAGAGGCAGCTAACCCTAGCCCGTTGGTGCGAGGCCACGCCATTACAGGTGCAAAAGGCCGCGAGGTCTGCTTGCTATGGATCTGGCGCAGACGTGCAAGCTAGCTGGTTTTTTTTTTCTTTTCTATGCGCCGGCGCTTCTCGCCGTTAAGCAGCCACGTGCCCAGCGTTAAGATTTATTATGAGAATTCCTGAAAGGTGCAGAAGCAACCAGGCAATTTAGATAAAATTGATCGCTGTGCTAGAAGTGTTGCGACGGTGATTGATGTAGCTATAGTCATATTCGTTCCATCGTTTGACTTGCGCAGTTAATAGTTGTAGTGCGAATACATTACCGGTGCTATAAAGTGCGAAATCCTGCGTCTTTCCAGTATTGGCATCCGATGGTAGCTGATCAACGTGACGAAAGAGCGACGTCTTCAATTTAATGTTGATCTCCTTTGCAAGGAACTCGTTTTGCCTAGTTCCAAAATTGCCTTTTAGCCATGTGCGCTGAATAAGCTCGTCTCCTCCGCTTTCCTCGCATATTGGGACTGTGGATTGGAGAGAACAATACTTTGCCGTCTTTGGCTTGGTATCGCCTTCATATATTTTGCCTTAGGAGTCCATGTGATTGATAGTGCTGCTTGGAGTCACTAATCAGCCATGAAGCTATCGAACACGACCACTAGCGCGCACAGGCTGCCGCTAGTGGCCGTATTGGAAAATGTTGGCCCCATTCCTTCAGAATGCCGACACAAAGCAAGGCTTGATGAATATCTCACGTGGTAGTGGCCTATTACAGAGGCCAATATTATAGCCGTTCTTATTTGCACGTATGATTTCGGTTTATCCCGTCTTCCTTCCGTCGTTACTTTCCATCTTTAGTAACAATTAAGCTGCACCACCCTGAATCTGCCGTCATTCATATCTTTTTCTCTATCCCTACAGGCAAAAACGTAACGTAATTCCAGCAGGAAGAACCAGTTACGTTCAAGACAGTACTTAGTCAATACCATATACAAAAAACAGTGGTTAAACTGTAATGCGGCAGACTCAGAGCAACACTTTAAGGTACAGCTGCTCATTTATGTACCTGAAATGCTACATCGTGTGATCTGCGACTAAGACTACATAAGATAAAGTAATTTCGGCATGGAATGCACCACGCTTGCTTGACTGTGCAGTGAAGCTCGTTTCCGGCTCTCGTCCCCCACGCAAACTAAACCTTTCGTCTCGCAGTCTTGAAAAGTGATATCCTTTCGCTTGTCTAAATAAACTTCTTCCTACTTGAGTTTTCCTCATGAAAACGCACTCGAGCTTACTACAGTGATTTGAACCAGCCGATATTCAAGTTATGGATCTAACCATTGAATTTTAAAGCTGTCTGTCTAGAGATGCGCGATCACCCTTTTGCAGACAGTTCTTCATACACTGCCCATACACTTTATGCACTGCTCTACTTATTTGCAGTGTTCTTATGATGCGTTTTTGTACTTGTAAAAGTTTCTTTTACCTGCTTCGCCGCTTTTGTGCAAAAATGTGTACGTGTAGCCTTGGAGGCTTCCCTGCCTTCAAATGAAGGAACGTCTGCTGAAATAAATATTTGACGCAGCTCTCAAGCAAAGTCGTCTCACTTGGATTTACAAATCATGAAAAACGAGAACGTTTATTATAGCGTGCACTATAGCTTCTTGGGTGTAAGCAGTGGACAGCATTGCGGAAAAGGTGCGTCGGTAATACCAGGGGCGAATGAAAGTTGGTGTTCTCCTTCTGTCTTGTTTATGGTGCAGCTGCAATGCAATAAAAAAACATCTGGTAACAGACAAAAAGAAAACAGTTTCTTGCTAACGTAAGTTAGAAAGCAAGCAATTTGAGCCCCCTATGAGCACTGAAATCGAGTCCTTATGAGGATACTATAAATATAGCCTAGGGGTAGATTATGTTACATTCCTTCGCCCTGTCTGATCATTTCAACTCCGTACTCACGCACCTACCTGGGACAGAGTTGTGAGCTTGGGACGCGCTGACTGGTCGACAAGCAGACTCTGCCGCATTTGATGTTGAAAAAATGGTTTCAGGCGCCGTTTGTAACGCAGTTGAAGACGGAACCGTCCAGTATTTTGCAGCGAAGCTGCATACCTCTGTCAGCCAAAGGAATTTTCTTCGCCGCATCGTCAGCGTCAACAGAAAACGCCGGGCTAAAAAAATGGCAGATCCCACGTGCAGCGGGAATCAAGGAAATGCGAAGCACGCATCAGGAACGTAAAATGGACCTGCATTGTTGTCTCGCTACACAGATTTTTGTACATACGAAGTTATTGAAACGGCTGGAAGAGTAGCAAGACTGTGGCATGCACACCGTGCCACTCATGACAGGCATGTCACGATTGTAATGTCATTTACGTTCGTCATGCAGTCGTGTTGTGCCATAGCAATTTTGGTACAGATCCCATTAACAAACGTGATATGTAAATCATGCCGCTCATGACATGCATGTCATAATATTCATGTTATGACCTGCCATTTATGTTCGTCATGCAGTCACGTTGTGCCATACCAATTTTCGTATACGTCCCATTAACGAAACGGCCAGGAGAGCACCAAAACCGTGGCATGTAAATCATGCCGCTCATGACATGCATGTCATGATTCTCATCATACGCCGTGTCATTTATGTTCGTCATGCAGTCTTGTTGTGGCATACCAATTTTCGTGCGCATCCAATTAACGAAACGGCCAGGAGAGCACCGATATTGTCGCATGTAAATAATGTCCCTCATGATATGCATGACATGATATTCATGTTATGACCTGTCATTTTTGTCCGTCATGCAGTAAAGTTATGGCATGCCAATTTTCGTGTACATCCAATTAACGAAAGGGCCAGGAGAGTACCGAGACCGTGGCAGATAAATCATGTCGCTCATGACATGCATGTCGTGATGTTCATGTTATGACCTGTCATTTATGTTCGTCATGCAGTCATGTTGTGCCATACCAAATTTTTGTGTACATCCCATTAACGAAAAGGCCAGGAGAGCATCAAGACCGTGGCATGTAAATCATGCCGCTCATGACATGAATGTCGTGATTTTCATGTTATGACCTCTCATTTATGTTCGTCATGCAGTCATGTTGCGGCATACCGATTTTCGTATACATTCCATTAACGAAACGGCCAGGAGAACATAAAGTCGTAGGCGGCTAGATAGATAGATAGATAGATAGATAGATAGATAGATAGATAGATAGATAGATAGATAGATAGATAGATAGATAGATAGATACGCTGAAAGTCGCCGAAGTTCGCTAGAAATGCTTCGCATTTAAAACAAGGAAAGCCAGCACAACGTGGTGGAGTGAAGAAGAGGTGCACGTTTAGGGGAGCGCGGCGCATGCACATAAGTTTTCCGGCGCGGCGAATGTGCACAGGTGCTGTTACTCCATCTGCGCTTGTACCAATGAAAATATCTTCGCGCAGCATAGCGAAAGCGAGGTAGATAGGAGGAGTGAAGCAGGCGATAGTGGGACGCGTTTCCCCTCGCTCGCGCCGAAGGCGCGCGATGTCCGTGACTCTAGCGGCGGCTCGGCCGGTTGCTAGAGCAGAGACCGGTCTAGCAACTCATTCATTTCATTGCAGGCTACCCCGGGTAGACCGCAGAAAGTAAGTATGCCAGAATAGCAGTGTGAACAGCTCGACGAAAACAAGAAAACTGACTTGCTCAGCAGCATCGTAGGCGAAACTCGGCAGCTCTCGCACAAGACGCCGAGTGTATGCATGCCATTAAAATTCATGTGAAATTCAAGCAATGCGGCTTGGACGCTGTGAACGTGGTTAGACACCTATACAGTGTGGACTGAAGCTACAATTTGTCAGGTTCACAATTGGGACCGTCTACGAAACGCTGGTCAAAGCTGCCTTTCTTTTGCTGTCTGGAGCGAGAACCATAGTTTGTAAAGGTCCAGTGGAACATTTCACCAGCTATAAAGGCAGCGAGCAATGAGGTTTCTTATTTTTGATCGTGCGTCTATTGTCCTACTTACTCGAAACCTTGATGAACCATAGCACCGGTGATAAAAATAGGTGACCGTAATTAAAATAAGCCCCGCCACGGTGGTCTAGTGGCTAAGGTACTCGGCTGCTGATCCGAGGGTCGCGGGATCGAATCCCGGCCGCGGCGGCTGCATTTCGATGGAGGCGAAATGTTGAGGCCCGTGTGCTGTGCGATGTCAGTGCACGTTAAAGAACCCCAGGTGGTCGAAATTTCCGGAGCCCTCCACTACGGCGTCTCTCATAATCAGAACTGGTTTTGGGACGTAAAACCCCACAAAACAACAACGTAATTAAAATAATGTTGTTATTTTGACTTCCATCTTTATAAAGCTTGTATGTTGAGGAACCAGTAGAAGAGCAATTATTAGCGATGTAGTGCAAAGCGCGCTTAGAAGCCTCTGCTGAAGAAGTGGAATGGATGAGCGCCATCACGAATACAAGCCTGGCGATGGTAGCCGCGGTATTTAAGCGGTCTCTTCTTAAATAAATGGCAATTCCTTGTTGGCCTTCTGTTTCTAAAGCGCTATCGTTTCATGCTCCCGAATGCCGAAGTTAATGCTGTTAACCCAAAAAGTGGCTGTGCACGTGCATAATTACTGCCTTAGTGAATCAGTAATTCGGTAAAATGAGCAGCACCAGAACTTTCAAAGCCATTAATAACATTTAACAATTTCAGGAGTCTTACGTCCCGAAACCACGATATGAATATTAGAGACGCTGTAGTAAAGGTATCCAAAAATTTGGACCACCTGGTGTTCAACTTGCACTGACATCGCACAGTACACGCGCCTCAATCTTTTGTTTCCATGGAAATCCAGCCGCCGCGGTCGAGTTTCGATCGCGCGACCTTCTGCTCAGCAGCCGAGTGCCATAGCAACTACACAACCGTCGCGGGGCCAACGCTACGTATATTCCAGCGGAAAGACAACCCAAATCCATGTACTACCCATCGTTCTCGTGCCCGCTGTAGCGGCCTGCTTGCAGCTTCAAAGGTGCACTAGCGCCAAAGTTCCCTGTAATGTTTAATGCGGGAAATCATATGGTGTGGTCAGAAGGCCACATGGGCGAAACGGACGCTGGTCGACCATCTCAATTGTATTCGAAGTTTCGGTTTAGGCGAACGCGCGAATCGAACATTTTTTACCTCTGCGCCATCGTAGGGCAGCGCTCAACTCTTTTCGATCCTGTCTCGCCTTCAACGTGGTGAACGACTTATTACCACCATGGCACTGGTCCTTTGCTGGTCGTGTTGCCAATTCGAACCTCCGGCGGTTTCCAATATGACTGGCGCAAGCTCTGGGCGCAGTGACCCGACTGTCCAATTGTTTAGTATCCATCATATCCTTTGAAAACGATTAGCTGAGCTCTTGTGAAATATTGACTGAAATGTGGAAACACGTATAGTTCGTAGGACTGAAAAAAAATCTGGTCGGGAGCAAGACGTTGCAGTCTACTGATAGGCGAACTTACAAAACAGTTCGAAGTTTAGGACAAGTACTAGTTTGTCTACCACTCTGTGTGACTGTTGTGTGCTCTGCAGTCTCACGAGGCATAGCAAGATGTTTGTCAGACAGTATACTTCTTCACAGTGGCGAACAACGTTGCTAGTCTACTAACATTGATGGCAACCACGTCATGATCAATGCTCGAACGCCCGCCTCTGCCGCTCGCTCTCCGTTTTCTGTTCGCAGTCGCTGCGTGCTTTCCCTTCCCGCTTTATGTTCTCGCTGCGTGAAAGTACCGCCTTCTCTTTGCGAATGTATAGCCGGTTTGGTGCGTGCATTATTTTTGTCGGCAGTTTTTTTCTGTTGTGTAAAGTCGTACGAAAAGCCGGCTCTTTCTGCGCAGTCGGAAAACCATCTGGGAATGGAGGAGCACTAGTAGCGAGGAAGATGCAGTATTCAAATATTTTATTCTCTCCAGTATAATTGGGCACCAATAGTTCCTGTGCCTTGGGGCGCACATGTGAATTTTGCCGTATCTATGGGCAGGCCCAGGCGCTGTGGGCGTGGCCCATGAGACTTCTACCAATTAAGCACAACTAGTTAGAATTTCCTAATACGGAGTAGGTGTGCCATTCTCCGCTCCTTCTGAGAAGTGTGAGAAATTTTTCGAAGATAGCACAATTTTTACATGTTTTATGCTGATAAATGAACTCAGTTTTATAGTGTTTTATGCTATTAAATTAACTGAACTTACTCCGTGAGCTAAAAGAACCATCGAGGAAATTTATACCCTATACTTTCTTCCAGTAGCTATACGTGTCTATACCTGGCGCTGATACACAGCATGAATTACTTTAACTGTTTCTGCATATTACCCTACTAACGTAAAATCTGCCACAAGGGCAGTGAAGATTGTATCGAGCTCAACCAGCAGCTCTCTTTAAACGGTACTATGTTGTTACCTCCTTTAAATACAGGTGTGCTTTTTAAAGCCCTTTCAAAGCGAAGATTTCTCTGCCGCACATTCGAAATCTTAGTAGTCTGCGTCTGCTGAAATAATATTGCCTGAGCCGGTAGGCACGTGCTCTTGCTTTGACCAATCAGCTGTAAGCGCGCGTGCTTCAAATAGTGCGTTGTAGTCTGGTGGTGCCGACACAAAGAAAGAAACGAACAAAACTTTTCGCTCGTGCTGTGGTTTAAACACGGGCCCCCACGTACCGAGGGCCAATGTCTAAGCCATAACACTACGCACCGACGCATGCGAGATGTCAGCATATTTGAACCATATTAACGCGCACAGGTTCGCTGTGCGACTAACTTCAGGGACTGGATGGGCCGCTGTCTTTTTAAATGCAAAGCACTTCTTCGCGAACTTCCGCGACTTTGAGCGTATCTATCTATCTATCTATCTATCTATCTATCTATCTATCTATCTATCTATCTATCTATCTATCTATCTATCTATCTATCTATCTATCTATCTATCTATCTATCTATCTATCTATCCGCCTACGATTTTGTGCTCTCCTGGCCGTTTCGCTAATGGGATGTTTACGAAAATTGGTATGCCACAACATGACTGCATGACGAACATAAATGACAGGTCGTAACATGAATATCATGACATGCATGTCACCAGCGGCATGATTTCCATGCCATGGCCTTGGTGCTCTCCTGGCCATTTCAGTAATGGGATGTATACGAAAATTGGTATGCCACAATATGATTGCATGGCGAACATAAATGACAGGTCATAACACGAAAATCATGACATGCATGTCAAGCGACATGATTTACATGCCACGCGTTTCGTTAATGGGATGAATAGGAAAACTGGTATGCCACAACATGACTGCATGACGAACATAAATGACAGGTTATAACATGAAAAGCATCACATGCATGTCATGGGCGGCATGATTTACATGCCACGCGTTTCGTCAATGGGACGTGTACCAAAATTGCTGTGGAACAACACGACTGCATGACGAACGTAAATGACAAGTCATAACGTTAGAATCATGACATGCGTGTATGAGCGGCATGGTTTACATGCCGCAGTCATGGTGTTCTTGCGGCCGTTACGTTAACTTGTATGTACCAAACTCGGTATAGCGAGGCAATAATGCAAATCCATTTTACGTTCCTTATGCGTGCTTCGCATTTCCTTGATTCCCACTGCACGTGGGATCTGCCAATTTTTTTGGAGGCGTGTTGGTCAATACACGCCTATAGCCTTGCATTCCATGATAACTTTATACCTCTTCATGCAAAGCTACGTCCCTCAGGCAATACGTATATTGTGAATCCACATCATTTTTCGGGGGTTTCACAAATGTTTCCCTTGTTCCAAAATAATTAAAGCTGGAACAAATACGCCTGTACAACACTCAAGGTTTTTTCAAGATTGCATGCGTCTTGTAACGGCCACCATGACTGAGAGAAGTTGTGATATACAGAGCATCACGATAAATACAGGCTAGAAGAGAATACTTACTACTCTTCTTCGACCTTTCCTGCACTAGCGAGGCATGTAATTTTGATACACGGATTTCTGAATGTTCGGTGTTTCCCCTCTCAAGTGATACTGTAGCGCTCAAAACGCATTGGCCTGCAGAGAAACAAGTGCAATATGTTTTCAGATTCATTATCAGGAATGTCAAAGAAATCTCTTAGTGTGATTTAGTTCACCATTTGGTTCAAATATACTTATCCATAGAGTGGCACGTTCTAGGAAGGAGAAACTCGGGAATGTTGCGTTTCCGGTGATGCTTAACTTCGTATTTTTGAACAACACATGAAGTATTTCAAATAAATATATGATTTGAAGGGAAGATTAGCATCCACCCGTTTGCAGCACGATGCTACAAGTAAATCTATAAGGATTTCAATCGCTAGCCTTCTAGTTATCTCAACTGCCCGAGCGAGCACCCTAGTCTGATGTTTGTCCCGGGTTCAAACCCCGGAGCAGGACGGATTTGTCGGCAGCCAAAAGGCTTTCCTTTATGAGAGATCCGTATGGATTTAGTTGTAGCCTTGTGCTAGAAATTGGTGGATGCTAATGTTCCCAAGTAGTTGAGAAAGCTGCTGAGTAGAACAAACTCCCCTTATATTGACATGCGCACTTCTTTCGTTTCGAAGAGACGGCCTTTTTATTTTTGTGTAAGGCGCCTTATCGGTCGGCGCAGGCTGCGCTTAACTGCAGGCGGTTTACCGAATGATTCGGGGTGATCCACAAACTTCGTATGTCTGCGCGGATATTTGAGCGTCTTCCAGGTTGTCCGCGAACATTACTGATAATGCTGAATGTACGGTGGCGTATCGTTTAACGACGACACTTTTCCCCATGCATCAGTTCGATGAACAATCGGCGACTCTATTCGCCGCAATTGTTTCGCATTGGCTTATTTACTGTCTTTGCTGCGTACAAGGCCGTCCAATACAATGTTTGATATTGTCAGCCGGTTTACGCATAATTCATAGTTACGCGCACGTGACCTCCGCTGGGGTTGCTTTTGCGTTCACGTACCGCACACCCCTATGAAGCCATGATCATACTCCGTACCACCAAGAGGACGCGCGACTCCAACCCAGATCTGCGGACTAGTCGCAGGCAGTAACGTGTCCCGCCGTAGAACAGCCTTCTTCCGTAAAGAAAGAGACAACTCCGGTTACGATAAGGACATCCTGTTACGGCAACAGCATACCCCGCTACGGTGGTGATGCAGCTGTGCAGGAAGCCTGCGACCTTCCGTAGTTCGCCTTCGTAGGACCCCGAAAGCTGGCTAGAAGTGTACGACCAAGTAGCCTGATTCACCAGGAGATGAGGAGCTGTTCCATGTCTGATTTTGCCCTTGAAGGCAGATGCTGGATGTGGTTTGAGAACCGCAGGTTCAAACTTACAACCTGTGATGTATTTGGAACGTATTCCTGGACACCTGTACAAGCGTCGCCTATAAGTAGAAGGCTGAGGTGCCTCTGGTGCCTTGAAGCCGTCCTTCAAGCAATCAAGACCTCCGGACTCAATTTGAAGCCAGGAAAGTGTATCTTAGAGTGCGACGACCTCCTGTTTCTGGGCCATGTTATTTAGAGCGCCGGGGGTATGATCTGACTCACAGAAAACAGCTGCCATCACTGAATTTCCGCCACCCGCTGATAAGAAGGCATTACGTAATTTACTTTGACTGTGCGCTTATTACAGACGCTTCATCAAGGATTTCTCACCTATAGCCCAGCCACTAATGCTCCGCACGAAGGCTCACGTCGAGTTCAAGTGGGAAGCACCGCACGTCTAAACATTTCAAGAACTGAACCGAGACCTGTAATCGCAGCCAGTGCTTCCACTTCGACGAAGATGCTGATACCGAAGTCCATACTGACGCAAGCTGCACAGGGCTAGGCGGCACCATCGGGAACGTGACAGAAAGAGTAGAAAGGGTCATCAGTTATGCTAGCTAATTATGTTGTGAAAGGCAGAAGCGAATTTTTTTCACAGCAGAAAAGGAGAGCTTTTCATTACATGGGCTACAACAAACTTCTACCCCTATCTCTACGGGAGGGTTTTCAAAGTCGTGAGCGACGCCCACGACTTGTGTTGGCTAGCTGACTTGAAGGGCGCATCAGGACGCCTCGCACGATGGAGCCTGAGGCTTCAGGAATCCGATATCACCGTCGTGTACAAGTCCAAAGGAAAGCGCCCTGACGACGAGTGTTTATCTCGCGGCCCCGTCGACCCCCCGCCACAGGACGACAAGGACGATGACTCCTTCTTGGGACACATATGTGCCGACTGCTTCGCCGAACAGAAGCGACCTGACCCCGAACTGATGAGCTTTGTGGACTACCCGGAGGACAAGGCCGTTGTTGTGCCGAAGATACTCAGGCGAGGCCTGGCGTAGTTTTTCTTGAGAGATGACGTTATCGTAAATAACTGTTCACAACTTCTGGCGAACTGCCTCTTTGTTGTTGTACCTTCAGCGTTATGTGCAGATGTTCTTAACATTTTGAACGACGACCCTACGGGTGGGAACCTCGGTTTTGCAAGACACCCATTACTAGGCTAGCCATCAGCTTCCATCAACTTTCATCAGGCTAGCCATCAACATCAGCTTTGCAAGACACCCATTACTAGGCTAGCCAGACTGCCGCAGCCAATCGAACCACCTCGTCAACCGTTGCAGCAGATCGGGATTTACTTACTGGGCCCGTTGGGAATTGCTGTAGCTAACCACTACCTCATTCTCTACGTCGAAACAATAGCCCTGGCGAAAGGAAATGCCGCCTAGGTAGCTAAGGTCTTTGTTGAAAACACTGCTGCGTAACGGTACCCCAGCATCGTCATCCGCGACAGAGGGACGGCCTTTAATGCAGACCTAATAGGCGCCGTCGTACGATAGTGCAACACAAATCATGGCAGGGCAACCGCGTACACCCCAGAGTCCAATGGCCTCTCTGAGTGCCTCAATAGCACCATCGCCGACATAGTGGCCGAGTGCGTCGACTGCGAACTCAAAACGGGGGATACCATCCTTCGGTATGCGACCTTCACTTACAACTGGACCGTTCAGGAAACGACTCAGATATCTCCGTCTAAGGTGGTCTACGGACTGAGGTAGGCAACGACGCTTGACGCCGTGCTGCCAAATATCACCGGACACCGACGTTACCACGTACTTACAGCGTACCTAAGAAGCCTGACAGCTCGTCCGCCTGCGTATCAAGAACCTGCAGAGGGTGAGAATCTTCGACGACACCACATGGGATACCAACTCTACGACCATGTTGGGTATGGACACCGACACTACACACACACACACACACACACACACACACACACACACACACACACACACACACACACACACACACACGCACACGCACACGCACACGCGCGCACGCACACACACACACACACACGCGCGCACGCACGCACACACACACACACACACACACACACACACACACGCGCGCACGCACACACACACACACACACACACACACACACGCGCGCACGCACACGCACACGCGCGCACGCACACACACACACACACACACACACACACACACACACACACACACACAGCTCGGACGGGCTCCCCAGATCGCCTTCAAAGGGTCGGTTCTGTCGATTCTTCGCCCTTGCGCCTCCCTCTATGTTGAATCTGAAGGCTTCAAGACTCACCCGGATGTGTTGATTCGGGATTTGGAGCAGAAGTTTTCTCATTTTTGAGTCTTAATTCCGAGCTGCCCGTCACCGCCATTCATGCCTGGCTCATGCCCGCTACGGCGAAATGGCTGAACAAGGCCCAGTCGAGTCCGAACGCGCGTCTCCAGCTCCTGGAGATTCGCCGCGTTCGGGCGGCTCTGTCTTTTCCGCCGACGGAGACAGGACGCTAGTCGGAATACCCCCAATCAATTTAGGTGTGCAGATGCAGACTGCTCATGTTGCTGCCCCGTCGGGTGTCCCAGCGCCGCCGCCTGCCGCCCTGCCATCAGGCAGTTTGTTTCCAAACAACCAGCCCGGCGAAGAAGTGACACAGGCTGCCTTTCATCGAGCCATCAGTTACCAAAAGGACATCACTGACCTTCTCTTTGATCCGGCTTGCAAGGTAACTAACACACAACGTTCTAAGATCATCGCTTTGCTACGCAGCATCCTCCAAGAATGCGCTGACATTCGGGCCGTGGCGGCGAGGCAGGCGGGACGGGTAGATGAACTCCGTTACCAACTCGCTCGACCCAGTACTGTCTCTACGGGTGTGCCTGGGGTCATCAACCCTGCTCATCCTGTCCCTGGTCCATCCTATGCGTCCGTTCTTGCGGGCAAGCGCAATAGCGACCAGGTCGCCTCGCGGATGACCGCTCCGTCGACATTACCACCTCATACGGTACCTCCTGATGACAGCCACTTGCCAACAACCAGGCAAGAACATGCATTTCTTATGTTTCTAACACCCCTTCAACCTTCAACATCGCCGGCCAATGATGTATTCCGACTTATCAAATCAAACATTGATCCTGCAAAAGAGAAGATCGGCTCAGTGACGCTCCGTAAGACTACGTATGGCTTAACAGTGTTCACTAATGATGAACAAACACTAATGAACTTTAAAAGAGCAATCGAAAATAACACCCTGACAAGCACGTCCATTTCTGTTCGGATCCCACAAAAACGAAGGCCACGAATTAAACTTACAGGCGTCGACCCGGACGTTGCGGTAATGACACTTGTTCAGTGTCTTAATCAACGCAATGATGGTCTTGATCTGAACCCACAAACGTGCCGTCCAATTACCTCATACCGCGAACGATCAGGCAATTATACACATGTACTGGAGGTCGACCCCTCTGCCTATCGACAACTCTTAGCCCGTGGGCGGGTAATGCTTGGATGGACCATGGTGCACGTCAGTGAAGATCTGCACATCCCACTCTGCACGTACTGCGCCTCCTACGGACACACAAAGAGGACCTGCCCAGTATCCGGACAGCAAGACAAACTTGTCTGTACCAAATGCGCTGCAAATCATCCTGCGGAGCGGTGTGCGGTGCGGGCGGGGGATCCGGGGGCGCAGTGCAGTGAGTGCGTCAGGCAATCTAGACCAAACAACCATCCTGTGGGTGATCATACGTGCCCCGTACTGCAGGAAAGGGTTGCCCGCCTCAGGGCGAGAACTGAATATGGATAGCATAGAAGTGCCAGCATGGTTGGGGGGGCGCAGCGACTCACATAGCACGTTACAATACAAGTTACGCAGTCTGAAGCACAGGTTCTCAATTACAATTTTATTATTCAATTTCAAAGTACCTTTTAGTGAGTCGCTGCGCCCCTCCTCTGGTCGCGAGCACAATGCAAAGTGTCCTGACTCCGTGGCTTACTGTGCCTGTATTTCACCTTCCATGTCACCTACTACATGTTGCTGTTTACGTCAAATCCAAACGCATCCACAATTTCACGTACTTCATACTACACAGAATGCAACGCTCACAGGCAACGCCTCACCTACATTACACATGAAAACAAATGGCTAACAACCAACCTCTAAATTTCATTCAGGCGAATCTCGACCACACCTCCGCAGCAACCAAAATACTCATCGAAACCATGTGTCACGACAATTACAATTTTGCATTTGTGAGCGATCCTCATCTACGCGCAGGCACGGTACAAGGCATACCGCACACGATTAAAAAATTCCACGCCCCTCTAAACCCTCGTGTAATGATTTTAGCACAATTAAACACATATGATTACTTCCCCTTTCACCTATCAGAACACATTGTGATGTTAAAGTGTCAAAGCCGTGACCATTCATTTACATTAATGGCGATTTACCTGCCTCCTCACAGACCCGCAGACCCCTTTCTCGGCGAACTCCAAACCTGTATATCCCGCTGCACAGATGCTCAGTACGTAATTGCCGGTGACTTTAATGCGAAACACCCTCTTTGGGGACCTGGCCCGTCAGACTTTAGAGGGTCACAGGTTCTTAATTTCTCAATCGCCAATAATCTGACTATATTAAACGACCCTTCATCTTCCCCAACGTTTCAGACAGCATACGCAGAAACCTGGATAGACATTACTTTAGCATCACAAGCACTAACATCCGCAGGTTACTCATGGACGGTATTAGATAAACCAACTCTTTCCGATCATAATTACATCTCATTCTCTTTCACTAACATTCTGTCGCTACAACCAAAACGTTTAACGAATTACGCTCGACTGCAAATATTGCGCGAACTTAAAGACATGCCCTGGTTTCAAAAAGTGACACAATGTCACATCGCTTGCCCAGACACACTAGACAGAATCATCACACAATTTTATACCATATGCGAACGCTTAGAAAACCGCTACTCTCGGAACCCCAAAGCAAATGTATCATCAGGTAAGGGCTGGTGGTCCCCTGACTTAAGTATTGAAAGGAAGCGTGTCCGTGCTTTACGACGTCGTAAACAACGCGCTAAAGTGCCCTCTCTACGCGACTATTATCAAAAAGAATATGCTTCTGCGTTCCAACAGTATAAATCGAACATTTCTAAAGCTAAAGACTTATTTGACAAGGACATTTACACATCCGCTACTAAGAAACATCTTTTCGGAGACCATTTTAAACTGCATTTTCAAAAACAACACACAGCAACGAGCTTACCATCATTAAAATGCCCTAGCGGTTCAATGACGACTTCCGTCAACGAATCAGCTCGCCTCCTACTAGACACACTAATTGCCGAAGATAGCCCCCTAACTGACACCCCGATTCATTACCAGATGCGCGAAATTCACAAGTCCGAGTACCCCTGGAAAATTTTAGATCTTCCTTTCTCTCAGAACGAAATCGAACATGCTGTAATGTTAATTAACACACAGTCAGCACCAGGATTGGATAATTTAACCGGAATATTTGTAAAGCAACTTTATCAGTTACATCCACAGTTCTTTTATTTTGTCTTCAATACAGCCCTCAGAATAGGGCATTTCCCTACACCATGGCGTAACGGTAAAATCACTTTCATCCTCAAACCTGGAAGGCCCCCTCAGGATCCAAAGTCATACCGACCTATTGTAATGAATTCGATATTCGGTAAAGTGCTGGAACGACTACTAAATTCCCGTTTATACTATTTCCTCCATACCAACCGCCTCATCCATGAAAATCAATTCGGCTTCACCAAGACACGCAGCGCAGCACTAGCTCTTTATCAATTACGACAATACCTAGAGTACTATAAATCCCGCAAACAACCAGTCATCCTCATCTCTTTGGATTTTGTCGGGGCCTTTGATAGTGTATGGCATATAGCTCTGCTTAATTTCTTTAGAAAACACCGATGCCCGAAAAACCTGTACCTTTTACTGCAGTCGTTTCTCACAAACCGCACCATCACATTCCCATTCAACACCGGCAGAGAAACAGCATCTCCATCGGTGGGTAGCCCACAGGGCTCCCCCATCAGTCCCCTCCTTTGGAATGTTATCATACATTCCCTCCTAGACATAAACCTACCCCATAACGCACACATACAAGCCTACGCAGACGACACCATCATATTACTTCCTGGAACCTCCCAATTGGACTTCAAAAACAACGTCACCCGCGTTTTACACCCTGTAGAGGAATGGGCAAAGCTACAAAAGGTAACTATCAGTTCAGACAAATCTCACTACACGTTCTTCAACAACGGACACAAAGGCACATCAAGGCGCCGTCCCTCCGTTAGGTTAGACGGTGCCTTTCTAAAACACAAATCATCAGTTAAGCTCCTTGGCGTTGTGTTTGATACAACACTTAATTTTCATTCCCACATCGAATATCTGAAAACTAAAGCCGAAATATTCACTGCACGATTCCTCGCATTTCTGCGTTCCCAACATAATCTAAACAGCATGCTCATTCGCCGGCTATACAGACAGGTCCTACTTCCCTCACTCACTTATGCATCGCCAGCGTGGTGGTCCTCCCCACCCTACACGCTTCCTAAGAGACCGCGTATTATCACTTCAACGATCAGTCTTAATATCTATCACAGGCTCGTTTCATACAACCAGAACGTCAGCATTACAAATAATCGCTAACGCTCCGCCCTTAGATTTAGAACTCACCCGCCTAGCAGCAGAATTTTCTCTCTTTACACAAAAAATAGTCACGCCTTACGGCACACGTACACTAAATCCCGACCACATCCAGCGCGACATTGCACCCTGTCTTTATCACCCCAGCCTAAAACACAGATTTTCCTTTACTGAACTTGACCCCTCCCAGCACGACGACGCCTTCCGCCTACCCGTCCTGCACGCATATACGGACGGTTCCTTTACCTCCATTTCTGCTGGCTCAGCATACATAATACTGGATAACCAAACTCGAATTTTGAAGGCCGAAAAATATAAAATAACACATGCATCTGGCGCCTACACAACCGAACTTATGGCTGTCACCGAATGCCTACAGTACATCAGCACGCTACACACTCAAACCCCTTTTCACCTGTACACAGATTGCCTTTCTTTATTACGTAAACTTGCAAGCCTTAACGATAATGACGAGAGGGTGATAGCCATCAAAAACATTCTTTATCAGTTTAAAACACAAGGCATCTTTTTCCGGTTATTTCACGTCCCTGGTCATAAAGGCATATTAGGAAACGAATTGGCAGACAGACTAGCAACTTCAGCAATGCGTTTTGGGTCTGAGAGGATGGCTACATATTCAATCCGCACCGTTCGGTCCGAATTATACAAAATTATGGTTTCTCATTGGCACGCATATTGGCAAACAGAAGGGCCGAACACGTCGTTATTTCACTGGATAAATAGCGTCTACAAAATTCCAAAATGGTTTCCACCTCATCGGAAGTTAACTCATTTAATGACTGGTCACGGCCATTTCCAATATTACCTCAAGCGATTTAATATAACCATGTCTGACCGGTGTGCATGCACAAAAATATGCGTAGCCGATCTGCATTACTTCAACGATTGCCCACGAACGCAACACATCACTCAACACTTACGAAGCCGCACAGATCCAACAATATCACACGCACACTTCCCAAGATATCTACTAGAAAGAAAAACGCGTGCATACTTAATTCAGCTAGTTAATATAATGCGTGAATCGGCGGTTGTCATACCAACCCCCACTCACTATGCAGAAATTTCTGAGACATAACCGGATACCTCATCGAAACTTCCCAACCACACGTCTACCGCTCGCATACATTTTCCTTACAACAACCCATCAGACACTGCATGCTCAACGTTATAGTTCCAATTACGCCAAAAAAAAGGCGAGGTTACCTCGGCAGCTATGACGTGAGCATCAACTTTTCAACACACATAGACCCATTGTTCATGTCATCCTATTGATATGACAAAACCCGCCTTATGTATCTGCGCAGACCTTTTCTCATCGCAGGTTTCACCTCCTCTTTGCTCAAAGTTTCAACCGAATGCTTCCGCCTCAAACTCCAGCTCATGCCTACAGGTCCGCCATGCAAGGCGAGGCCCTTGGCTCGAGTTGTGGCTTCCACTACGTCGTCGGTCACGGAACTTTAAACTACACCTAGCAGTGCACTCCCGCTTTCCCCTTGTTACAAGGACGCTCTTGCTGCTGGAAGCTCTCACTGCTACGTAGTACTTGGCACTCACATTATCACGGTCTTCATCTCCTGCCTTTATTATAGAAGGAAAAGCCCTGCAGGCCTTGCTTCCGAATACATACATTTTTTTTTTCAATTGGCTTTTTCCACAAAATTTTCTTTTTGGGAACACTTCCCCTTATTTCTTTATGGTGCAATTGGCTTTAAGCCCGATATACCTTCTGGTGGCGCGGGCTACCCCCACTTTATTTTAATTTTTTTTCCATACCAGGGGGACAAATTTAACACACACACACACACACACACACACACACACACACACACACACACACACACACACACACACGAAGGGAGGGTTCAGGCCTGCAAGTGCAGGCCTGGATCCTCCCTTCCCTCCATTCTGGCAAGCTTCACCTGAACTTAACCGGCACTCCATAACAGCCCGTCTCCTCAAGCATTTTTCCTTTGGATCTCTTTGGATCGTCATTTTCCCATTGCCACCACGCCCTCGTCAACTGAACATGTTCTACATGCTGGTGTCCCTGGTCCCCAAGTCATCTGATGCACAAGGACCGACTCCTTCCGCCCGCCTTCTCATCGCCTTGCCCTTCGGCACCAGCACCACGTGAAGCGGACACGTTCTTTACAGTGAAGGACAACCCCCGACAGCAGCATCTTGTCTCTCCACCACAAAAACACCTGGACTACACCATAGTTTATATAATTGGTAGCTGCTCAGTTTTCGCGATAGGGCATTACGTTTGTTGCATCTCACGCATTTAACACATATACATTGGCATATCGGCACTAAACTATACCCGGGAGCCTTCTCTGCTGGCAATTCAAATCGGCATTATCGTAATTGGCATGACCTTAAACTTTCACGCCTCATTACGCGCAGATTGACCCCTCACTGCTTTGGCCTCCTACACCCTCCCCCACCTTTTTTGTTAGATAATTGGCTCTCCCTCGAAATTCACCTTACGGGAATATTTCCCTTCTTTTTTTATTTTACAATTGGCTGTAAGCCCGATATACCTTCGGGTAGTGCGGGCTACCCCCACATTATTTTAACTTGTTTTCGATCGCAGGGGGACAAATTTAACACACACACACACACACACACACACACACACAC
This sequence comes from Hyalomma asiaticum, assembly GCA_013339685.2. NCBI lineage: Eukaryota > Metazoa > Arthropoda > Arachnida > Ixodida > Ixodidae > Hyalomma > Hyalomma asiaticum. The sequence continues at coordinate 22,068,067 of CM023490.1, forward strand.
ACACACACACACACACACACACACACACACACACACACACACACACACACACTGCGAGTGCTAACTGTGCAGTTCATCATCGTAATTTGTGCATACCCACTTTTACTGCGCTAAGAACTATATCGTCAGTCTCCACGACTTTTTCCCGTCGCCGTTTTTGTCATTGTCCTTTTCCTTGTTTTCTTCACTGCGCCGTGTTAGGAGAATAACCTAAGATGTCACATGAACTCTGATTCGTCTTAAGCGGGCTGGTTGTGCTCTTTTTGTTTGTGTTTTCAGTGCTTGGTTACGCTGTCTTCGTGTTCTGGATGAAAACACTTTTTATCGTAGTTTATTGTCATATATCGGGGTCATCGAAAGCAAAATTTCATTTGCAAGTCAACTTCTGTCGTTGTCGTTCTCTACATTATGAGCTTGCATGCACTGTAAGACACATTTGTAATAATATTGCTTAACTAGGTGGTTTTTGACTGCAGGTGGAAATATTTTCATGCAAGTGGGCAACAAAGATCGAATGACTAACTATAACGAAATCACCAAAGCCTACTATCCAGGACGCCGCGTCTATACCCCACCCAGTGACAAACTGAGCAAGGTACAAACCACAGCCTTCCGTCAATTACAAACGAACACACGTCCCAGCAGAGCGCATTACCATCAAATGTACCCAGAGCGATACATCCCAGACCAATGTATAATATGCGAAACGTAAGCAGCTACCAGAACGCGCACGCTATGGGTCTGTATCAAAATCCCACTAGGAGCTACCTTAAAAACACTCCCGTCGGAGATGGCCTCTGCCCTGTGCAGCCCCTGTTTCGGCAACCTTCTCTGGGCTGTCCAGCAGGCCCTCGAGGCGGCAAAGAGGCAAGGTATCCACGTTCCCTCGTGGGAGACCCAAATCCCGGTCGTCTAAGGCCTGTGCAGGGCACTCAACAAAGTTTTCACCAGTCAACCAAAGCGGGCAGCATTCGAAGTTAGCGACACATCATTTCCTGCAGGGGTGAGAGGTGCGAACGCAATTCGTAGTACATAAACGGGGCTTGGAGCACGAAGCAATGTTCCTGGCTTAGCGATTTTACGCTAAAGGAGTCTAGACCTCACCGAGAGCACATGATACATTCACAGAGAGCGACACGAAGTAGTACTTACTCTCGTGGACAATAGCAGGTCTCTTCAATTTGCCGTTATATAATACGTCAACACCATACATTTCAGACGAAACATTGGCCGACCAAAGTGCCAAACACAATGTCATCACACCGTACTTCATTGTAATTTTTTAATGAACAAGGGCGTTAGTTTGTGATATTGCAGCCAGCATATGCTGAAAAAATAATAGAGCACTATTAACAGCCCACATTGGCGCAAATGTGAGGCAACTGCTCTAAGCATTAAGCTCATCCATTCTTACGCATGTTGCTATCGAGGCGTTTTCAATGCTTTTCACCTAAAATGACTGCTCGCACGGGGTGTTGTTGTTTTGTAGAATTCGTCTAAAAATCAGCGGTGACTTAAGTTTAATCGAGAGCAGATGACAGGGCGTGACTGCTCGCGCTCCTAGGAGTTCGAGTTATGGGTTAGAACTCCAAACTAGCCTGAATTAACTGCGGGGTAGCAACGTCGACTGTGTTCGTCAATATGTAAAGCGCAATGTGATATTCTTGGTGATATGGTCGACCTCTGCAAGATGAACGTAAAATCGCCTACTGCAAAATCAAAATCGAAGACAAACAATTTACCTAAGTAGCTCAATAAATGTCCTCTTTCCTGTTTCTGAGCTCCGCCAACCACTAAAAATACTCAGATGTTTATTTGCGAACAAGGAAGTGAGTGAAAACAAAAAGGACACTCTTATTACTAATCCCGACAAGGGTTTTAGCTTGGTTTGTGGAATTAAAACATTATTAACGCTCTACCTATAGCAACTGCCAGACTAAGTGGCTTGAAGACATGCAATTGTGACTGCGAAATTTAACGGAAGAAAGAAGTACTAGCCTGTAGTCATCATAATCATCAGCCTCACTACGTTCACTGCCATACGAAGGCCCTTCTCCTAGATCAACAGCGATCGCAGTCCTGTACTAACTACGACCACGTTGTCCCCACAAAATTCTTTATCTAATGTGCCATCCTAACTTTCTGCTATTTCCTATCACGCTTGCCTTCTCTATAGGGCTGCCGTCAGTTACCTTTTGAAAGGTCCCTGCAACGGTTTTTTGACTTCTTGTCAATGATTCGGCTACATCATTTTCAAATCATTTACATCATAAGTTAACCAAAGCAGCTTGTACCAGGCCAGCTATGGGCTTGTTTGTGTCGCCTTCCTCTTAACCTCTGCTGTTCCTCCTGAACCCGCTTTGCTGCGCGGTGCACGCTTGCGACGACTATGCCTTCTACGTTGGCCGTTGTGCCGAGGCCTCAGTAGCGACAGGGCGCCACGACATCTTTACTGAAGCCGTCAGCCTCTGTAGCCTCCGTAGTAGCGCAGTGATGATGTACGACGCGGTCGTACATCATCAGGTGCCGGCTATACACTGAGAGCCTGAATATTCATAAGCCACTATCAAAATGTGCCTTCGAAGATTTCGAGGAAAATTAACGAATGACATTTTCGCCTTGAGGAATCACTTTTTTGCGTGTATTGCCAAGTTGAGGTTCTCAGTGGTTTACACCTAGCGCGATCGGAAGTATGAACGAGAAGCAAAAAGCTAACATTAATGCCATAACCGCGGGGTTTGCTCATAGTGTATATGTGTTTTTTCGCCGCTTCAGGTTACACTCGTGTCAATCAATCGGCTGTCTCGACACTGGCCAGTCTTTCTAAGAGCAACTCTTACACTCGTCATAATTAATAGGTGCTGCTTCGAATGTTTTCTGAAGTGACTTATAATTTCTCTTATGCTCTGTGGGCAGTTGTAGTACTTACTCCCTTGACCAATTGACTTTTCAAGTTAGGTCGGGGCATATCTTCGTACTACGCCCGCAGTTTCGCTAAAATAACCGAATTACTGCTTCACGGACATGTAGCCTTCCTTGGCTTTGATTGCATTATCCGAAATTGTCAACGAGCACATCGATAACCATTTCTAATCTTCAGAGGGTCTGTTCCACCAGCAACATTAGTCGCTTTATATTCTGTCTGTTTCACATTGCCTAAAAGCGGCACTAGGTGTTTTGTTATCAAGAATGATTGGTCACGTTCACAAGGTCATGGTTGTTAATATCCTACGGATATAAGGCGCTTCGAGACAGTAAAGATGGTCTTATGATCAGGATGAACTTACAAGCACTCCGACCAGGTCGCTGCGTAGTACGCACCTAGGAATACTGTAATTGCCGCCGACCTCTACAGCAGTTCATCAAAAGAGCAAGATCGGCATAAAAACATGTTTTTCCGGTCCCCGTTTTATAGTCGAGCACTTGCGTTCGAAAAGAAGTGCACGCGATCAGCTCTTTTTTCCGCACTGGACAGATAGTGCGACGTTGCAATAATACGAGCATTGTGTCCAAAAGTGTGAAGCGTGTGGTGCCGACATAAGAATGCGTCCAGAGTGATGAACTGCATATTGCGACGATCTCGTGGTTGTTTACAGTGTGTTACCAAGAATGTTCGTATTTAATCTTCGCGGAAATCTCTAAATGCGCTCTTGCCATTTTTCAATCCAATGACATTTTATATATTGAGAGATGTATATTTTAAACCATGTGTGCCGTCGCGCGTAGTTTCAGTTGGGCGTCCACTTTGTGACTGAGCTGGCATGAGCGAATATGAACGAGCGAGGCAACAGGCCGGGACCAATAATTCCTAAAAGTAAATTTGCTGCCGAAATACGCTAGGCCATTGGATGAGTCGGTAGGGCATCCTCTTTGCACACAGCGAGATAGAAATAACCAGGGCACTAGAGTACGAACGACGCAATATGATCGCTGGCTCACGACCGCAGTTTTGTTCACGCCAAAAATACCCATATATGCTAGAGCACACGCATGCGTGCGCCAGCATCGCCTCATCCTCCATGTTTGTTGCTCTTTTGGCGCCATGTCATACCCCTGACACACGGACACGCTAAAGTACTTTAGGTAAGGGGACATCTACCGGAAAGGTGTTCATGCCCAGTGACACACGACAAAGGAGTATCTCCTTTCCGGCAAAGTTCCTTTGCAGAAAGGTAGTTCGGCGATCTACTTTTCGAGCGTAAAGGGCGTGCTCTCGCCGACAACGTACACGACCCGTAAACGGGAGAGAACTTTTCGCAAAATTACAACATCCCGCAAGTATTTTCTTGCCTTGCGTATAAGCTTTGAGTTTTAGCCGTAATAATATTTGTCGGGCTGCGAAGATTTATTTTTGCCGCACTCTCAAACGCTCACATCGCCACCATGCGGGATTCCGGCAGTGTCATTTGCTTCTTCTTCGTGGCACCGATTGCGCGTGAAATGCACAAGCAACATTACAACTCATCAGCAATAAAAAAATTTTTTTACGTTCCGCAATTGCTAAAGGTAATTAAATGCGGAACATTTTAAGTGTTCACTATCTTCCTGCTTTAACAAGCAGCGCCATTTTCTTGCGGCGTTCGTCTTAGAAACAACCTAAAGAAGTTCACATGCTGCCGTGTGTCATCGACGCAACTACTTTCTGCAGAGGGTCCTTGAGAGTAGAAAAAGGGGTTCACTACAAAGGACTTTACTTTTGCCCGTCTGTCAGGGGTATTAGGGGGTCAGAGGTGCTGGAGTATGCGCGTCACTATTCGAGTGTGCTTGTCATTTCGTTGGTCGTGTGTGTAAATCCGACGTTGCTGCCGTGCAGCGCACACTCACGCAACTGTTACTCAGAGATTAGCTTAAACAGAGAAGAGATAGAATGCCTTAGCAGTTGTCCAGCGCGTAGACCGGCACGTGTAACCGTTTGACAGATGGCGCTACCGTTCCTGAGCATGCGCAGATAAGCTGTGCATCTTCCTTCTTTTTCGCCTCTGTGCTCGCTTCAGTTGATAGTCGGCGCTCGTGTTGTTCACTTCTTCCGCTTGTGTCCGTGTCTTGCACACCTCTTCTTTTGACTATGGACCCTTACCAACTCGCTCAACTTTCTGTCCTTTTGTTACAAAAAGTTTGGATATTCAGAAATGAATGTTTGCATCATCAGACTGCCGACATGCCACGCCGTAATCAAGCCCTCTCGGCCGCTTGCCATTTCTGTGATCTCCAGTATGTGGCCTAAACAATCAAAATGATCGATACGCTTCTTTCTTTCAATAATTTCACTTAAATCAGTTCAACGAAGTAGAAGCAGGTAAAGTCTACTGCTCCACGCTATATTGCGTGGCTATTTTGATTTTTATTCCTTATTTTGTGAGAAGATTTGCCGATAAACCATCCTTTGAGAAAACTTTCATTCTCATTTCCCAAAATACCGTTGCTAAGAAGTCTTGATAATTTCAGAAGCGTGATTAACTGCGCCAGTTAGTGTGGGTTTACTGTAGGCACTGCACAAAAAAAAACGGACGGTACACCGGAAGAACTCAATATTGGAATACGCAGAACAGGCTTGTCGTACACCGTCCGCTCGGCCATCTCAAAGTCTTAGAGGAGGACGCATTTTCATACCGAAAATGAGTCATAGTCAGTGAAACGTCCTAGTTCTGGCCTGTTGCATATATTTTTGCAACAGCACAGCAAATCGCTAGCGCATACGCATTAGGTTCAACTTCCCCGTTTAAGGCAGCAGCGATTGTGGCTCGAAGTTGCAGTGTTGCTAGTTGCCCAAACGCTTTATTTCAGGAGATATTCACCTGCAATGAGACCGCAATAGTGCAGGGTTATGGAGCGAGCTTTGAAGTGCACTGTCTATGTGCTTCTCACGTTAATTGTATAAGAATCATCTACGGGACGTTTTCCGCCCATGCCTTTGCAGTACGGTTTTGATAATATAGGATAAGAAAATTATGCTAATGCCAGATGGAAAAGCAGGTTACCAACAATAGATAACAAGCTAGGCACTTTAATGCTAAGGCAAGTTACTAACTACAAGGAATGACAACTTCATAAACGCCAAAACAACATGAGTTTCGGTGAAAAGGCTTCGCAACAAGATATGATTCCGCATAAGGACTATGGTGTCGTAGGAGACAGTTTCATAAAGGTGGTGGCTAGTGTTACCTGCCAAAACGACATGGATTATCGAGGCATGAGGTTAACACCGAGTATCACTTAAAGCAACACATGCGTTTATTGTCTTGAGGAATAATTGGCATACTAGAGAAGAAATTCAGACTCGATGCCACGTTATGTGCTGGAACATCTTCTACAGTCATCTCTTCTTCAATCCTTGACTTAGTTCACCTGACTGATTTCACTGAAGTCATAAAACACGAAAGCGTATTTGTGGGCGTACTTCTTGTTGAATGGTTGCCAACCGCGTGCTAGCTTGCTCGAACACTATGCATTTTTCCCATACGTTTCTATCTTCGCAATTCATATCCAATACTTTACTGTTCGCTGATGCATTGCTCTGTCCTATGCTCCGTTTCTTCAGCGTATCCAAGAAGAACAATAAACGTATACTTGTCGAAACGGTTGCGCCAGAACTGCGCCCTATTAAACGAAAAAGCACGCCAAATTGGAAATCGAGCCCGTATTGCAGGTGCGCTAAACAGGTGGCGCGAACAGTGAAAACCATATCGCGTCAAGGACGGCCATCAAAGCATGAAGGTAAAATTTGTGGCAGCTGCACACTAGTGGAGCGAAGAGATGCGGCACAGCTGGTGGAGTTCTCCTCCTCACCCCCATTTCCTTTTCCAACCCTTCATCGATGCTGCCGCCTATAGGCCGATCTGGCATCCAATATGGCCGCGAGATCCACCGATAGGCGACAGCACCGTGACCGCGTTAGTTTGGATACGCAGTCGGCGGCGCGCATTGAAATGTGCACAGGGATGCAATGTTGTGAGCGGATTGAGGCAAGTGTTACTCACTCAGTTAAAGCGTTCATTACATCCTTATTGTTATACAGACGTGCTCCAATGCCACGTTAGTGCTAGAAGCACGCAGAACGTGCTTCTACGTGACAGGTACTTAAACAATAACGTTAACTCTATTTACGGTCACATATTAGGATGCGCCCGCTTTATTGGTGAGCAGTGATCAATGTTCTGGATTCAGATCCTTAGATTATGCTTTTTTCGTATAGGTATGGTACGACATCGCACGAGATCTTTATTCCAAAGTAATCAAATCAATTATAGTTGGTCTTAATTCCGTGTGAGCCCGTCGATCACAATTGCAGCATAATATACTACAGCCAGTGGAGGCAGTAGCGGATACTAACCTGTCACGTACGCATGTAGTAGGGTTTACTACTCCTGACACACTCATAGTAACGACAGCATTTACGACCTCTCGCATACGTCTAAGGTACTAAATCGTCAGAAAAATGTAATAAAGCTTCTGAAACGGTAATGACCACTCCCGCTACTATATTTTTTTTACTACCTTGTTATTTTTAGATGATTGTTGTTCGGTTAAGGAAAGGACGCTAATTTCTGCGGCCTATTCAGGAGCATTGCTAAGCTTCCGCGGAGGCAGGGGAAATGGACTGAAAGAGATAGAAAGGAGAGAAAGGCCATAGTGGCAACGCCCTCTAGAAAAAAAGCTTTCCCTTTCGAGTTGGTGTTGGCAGTCGTGGGCTCCGGAAATCTTGACCACCTGGGGTTCTTTAGCGTGCACTGACAACGCACAGTACACGGACCTCTGGGATATTCACGTCCATCGAAAATGCGACCGCCGCTCCAGGATTGAACCCGCGTTTTTAGGGTGGCGGCGGAGCACCATAACACTACACCACAGCGGCGGTGTTATTTATAGATAGTGTGGCCTCTTGATATTTTGGTCAGGCCATCGCGTGCGCGGTTCGCTAATTCATGAGCTATAGATTCATCCGTTCGTTTACTGGTGTTCCCGAGTGTCCGGGCACTATATAATTTTGAGCAATATGCAGAGTGTGTCGCCTAGCAGCTTGGACGGTTATGCGAGAGACGTCCGCTTACGAACATCCAGCATGCGGCTGGCGAGGCAGTCATAATTGTTATTGAGTTCCCCCTTGCGTCTGCTTGTGCATTGCTAGAGCTACAGAAATTGCTTCAGCTGGGTGGGGACAGCCAAAACCGAGACCCTGAAGAGAGATATGCCTTTGGTGGCCTATGATTACTGCGGCTGTTTAGTGTTTATCCTTGTATTGCGGTGCGAAGGCTTGTATGTTTATTACTGGTAGATAATTGTTTTGCGAGTCGTAATGTGCCCCTTCTAAATTTATTTTTATTGTTTCCTGCTGAATTATCGTACGTTCATGTAACTTCAAGTTCCGACGTCGTGGATGTCCTTTTTTATTTCGTTTGGTAGATCTTGGCTGTGGATTGGTCCACAACTGGGCCCTGGTGTCGCCAACGGCCTATAAACCAAATTGTCCAAGCTCTAGTGCGGTCCTTGCAGTCTACTATGCGATTGTCTCGCGCATGTATGTCTCGGGTAGCGGCACAACGGCATCCTAAGCGATGTCTGGCATCACCGTTGTTTCTTGACCTTGGAGGTCTCCAGCTTCTGCTGTGCAACGTACTTGGAGTACGCAATACCGCATAATTTGGCTGGCGCGATTCGAATACAATTATGTCACTGTTTCTTAGGTCTTCCTGTTTCTCTTCGGTTCGTATTCATCCGTATTTCATGGCAGGTTTAGTGATTACACAAATAACTAGTGCAACTGCTTAGTATCTCAGACGCGATGCCCATCTTACGGCATTTGCGACATCGCAAGTGCCGCAAGACGCTGCTGTTATTTATTTAGGCGATTAGTGCTTTCTGTTGTTTTTTGGGCTTTAGGTCCCAAAACCAGCTCTGGTTATGAGAGACGCCGTAGTGGAGGGATTCGGAAATTTCGACCACCTGGGGTTCTTTAACGTGCACTGACATCGCACAGCACACGGGCCTCAACATTTCGCTTCCATCGAAATGCAGCCGCCGCGGCCGGGATTAGATACCGCGACCCTCGGATCAGCAGCCGAGTACCATAGCCACTACACCACCGTGGTGGGAAGAGTGCTTTCTGTAGCAGTTGACAAGTAAAATGAACGATTTCTTCATGTGTTGGAGGCGCGCGCTGCCTGTACACGGTGTTTATTATAGACTGCAGCTGCGCTCGTGGCGTGTGTACCTGGCCTGGCAAGGATGCTGTGGGACTGATGTGCGGTTCTCGGAATCCCCGCCAGAGGACGATTGCAGCTGTTCGGTGACGCGACTGTGTTTATGCTTTCCTTGCGGGAAAGCAATTGTGTTCTGCAGTCGGACTCAGTCGCCACGCTGGCACTGTGCTAAAATTGTTTACTTCTTTATTAGCACAATGTCCAATGGATTTGCACGGTACCCCCGCGAATTTATACCAAACGTAGTCTACCTTCCCAGTATTTCTTATGCATACCATATAGGCGAGCGTGGTATAGCTTGTCACACACTGGTAGTCAGTATTTGTTCTTTATGGACGTAGATTATATACACTCGGATCGTAGCCTCACTTACAAATCTGTCGTGTAGAACCACTTTACTTTTCATTAGCTTCATATCGCAGGTCGTGTTGCCTTTGATTACCGATGTGAAACAATACTCGTAGTAATAAGATTCGAAAGGGACACTAAGCAGAAATGTTGAGTTAAGCAACTTTGAAAGGTTTGGTTTCTCTAATAACCGGTGCACCATGCCTAGTGAGAATGGAGCATTTGCATGCCTGAAAACGGCTAAATTGAGAAATCACAGTGTTGGGCTCTGTCCCGCTCAGTTGGTACATTTTTTTAATTACCGTCAGATTATATTTTTGAGTGCTCGATAACTGCTCGAGGTTATAAAGAGAAATGAATTAGACAGGCGTTGACAATAAATAAATGTGCTGTAAGCTGGAGCTGTTCTACATATTACGGCCGTTGAGCTTACTGCACTTAGTGTCGGCAGCCGAAACTGTGACGCCAAGTCACCGTTTTGGCACATTTTCAAATTGAGCGGTGGTACCAGGGACTTCCGGCGGCAGTTTTCATCGCATTGAATTATTTAGTGGCGCACAGAAAGCGACACTAGACCCCAACAGAGCTAAAAAAAAATGTCTAGCCAAACTTAACACTTTCTTTTAGTAATTGATGCGGTTTGACGCGCTAAGACCACGTTGTCCTTATGAGGCACGGTCCGTATTGGAAGGAGCCGGAGGGATTTTGACCACCTGGTGTTCTTCAAGCACTCGTAAATCTAAGTACACGGGTTCCTTCTGACTTTCGCCTCCATCTAAACGCGACCGCCGTTGCCGTGATTTGATCCCACGACCTTCAGTTTCGCTAACCAACGCCTAGGCGCTTAGCTACCACGAGGGGTGTGGTAATAAGATATAAGCAAAGTATTCAACCACATCTCCTTTGGTGGATTTGGTCGCTATGTGGGGGCAGTGTCAGTATTCTCAAGTTTGAATTCTGTGTGGGATTGAACAATGTGCTTTAGCAATGCTTTGTTTAGCGTGCTTTCGGTACGTTAATACCGTACCGTCATGGTCAGCATGTGGCTGTTCCAGTGCGAAAAGTCTGTGCTATTAGCTATATGCGCGGACGGTCGCAATGAAAGGTTCAAGGTACCTGATACAAGTGTTTCGGACTGAAGAAACCATCTGCTGACCACGAGTGAACGGTATTAACGGAGTTTACCGTGCGGTAATGCTCCACTGCGAAAACTGCCTAGTGTTTCATACGCGAGGCAACTGCATGCATGTGCTGTTTAACGTATTGCTAAATGAAACTGTTGCATTCGCATCTCTAGTTCTAGTAATTTGCGCTTTTGCGTTTCTAGTAATCACCACACTTTGTCAGCAAATGTTTGGACCATTAATGGACAGTTCCAGTGCATTGTTCCAGGGCACAGCGCCGCATCAGACATGCATCACTTACCCGTCCTGTTCATGCAGGGTGCTCTTTTCTGTGGCGCAACGTGCTGGATGGCGGGCCAGCATGAAAATCTTCCTGAGCTTGTGCTGCCGCCTTTCCGTGTTTCATCGCCAGCTACCCTGATACCGGATAACATCGATGACTGCGTCTGGCAACAAGGCTCCTCGTCAACGATCCACGTCACAACTGGCCGGGCATATAAAAGCTTCCGAAGAACCGGCGGTTTTGGGCACAGCGCCGCATCAGACATGCATCACTTACCCGTCCTGTTCATGCAGGTTAGTTACCTAGACGGTGCTGCTTGTCGTAGAAGTAGTGACTACTGTTTATTTGCGGTGTCGTGCCCACCAAAGTATTGTGCTATGATGAAGCGCTTGATTTTGTCAGTGTCGCGATGTTGTTCTGCGGCCTTGTCGCTGCTGCTATTACTGGCCGGCGATGTTGAAGCTAATCCTGGTCCGCCCCCTGGGCAGTCCACACAGGAGGGTGTGCATTCATTAGTATTAGATACGATGCGTAGGCTTGAGACCGGTCAAGCGGAAATACTTAATGAGTTGAAGGGTATCAGAGAAAAACAGCAAGCCACCGATATGGCAATGAAGGAGCTGTCTGGCCGTGTTTCCACGCTGGAAAACGCTATAGAGTCAATTAGCACACCAATGCTGAGTGGCCTTGACCCTTCCTTGAGTGACCTAGCTGCAAAATTAAAGGAAGTTACCGAAAGATGTGACGATGCCGACAACAGGTCTCGCCGGTCTAACTTGCTTTTCTTTGGGCTTGAGGATGATGAAAAGGAAAAATGGAACGATTCTGAACAAAAAATTATAGCATTCTGCTCCCAACAGCTGGGCATTAGTGTTAGTGAGAACCAGTTTGAGCGCGTTCATCGGCTAGGGAAATTCACCGTTAATAAGCGCAGGCCTATTGTGGCGAAACTTACGTCTTTCAAAGACAAACAGCGAATTCTTGCATCTGCGCATGAGCTTAAAGGCTCAAACTATTCTATCAGAGAAGATTATTCGGCTGCGACCAGGTTAGCAAGGCGCAAGTTACTTGAATTTGCCAAAGCCCAGGACAAGAGAGGCAAGCTGGTCTTCGATAAACTGCTGATTGATAAGAAAACCTATGTGTATGACAGAGCGATAGACTCTGTTATAACCTCTGCTAGCTAGCTCGCTAAGGATAAAAGACCTCCGGCAATACCCAGGTCAAGTCGCAGTAGTACTCAATCGTTATCTTTATTTTTTACTAATATTCGAAGTCTTCTGCCTAAACGTGATGAAGTGTGTTCTTTTTTGGATGATGCTGACAGTGATATCGTCGCATTAACGGAAACCTGGTTGCATCCTGGTGTTATGGACAGTGAAATTTTCTCTGACCCAAATAAGTACACCATATATAGGCGCGACCGTACAGTTAAAAAGGGCGGTGGTGTCCTTTTAGCTGTCAAAAAAGGGATTGCATCGTTTATGGTAAATACTGACTCTTGCCTAGAGATATTGTGGGTTGCTTGCAATACTTCAACGGCGAAGTTACTGGTTGGTGTATGCTACCGTCCGCCGGATCTTAATTGCTCCTTCATTGCTGAACTTCGTAATTCCATTAGTGCTGCCATGCAAAAATACCCATCCGATTTTGTTTACCTGGTTGGTGACTTTAATTTTCCACAAATAGATTGGTCTCAGTTGTCATCCTCTTGTCACAATGCAAGAGAGCTCATAAATCTCTCTCTAGATTACAATTTTTTTCAGGTAATAAATCAACCAACCCGTGGTTCTAATGTTCTAGACCTCGTTTTCTGCAATGCTCCCGAAACAATTGATGACGTTCTATATCTTGACGGTTTCAGTGACCATAAACTCATCCACGTGCAACTTTCTATTCCTCTAACGTTTCAAGGTAGTACTACCACACAAATCAGGGATTACAATAGAGCTAACTATGAGGATATGAATATTGCACTGAACAAATTTTTCGTCGAGGCATTTTTACCCTCCTTTTTTGACAGGACTGTTGAACAGAACTGGGTGCTCTTCAAGAACATGCTAACAAGTCTAGTGTACCGATACGTTCCCTTGGTGTCCATTTCGAATGATAAAACAAATCCTTGGTTTAACAAATGCCTTCATCGTCATCGTAATAAAAGGAAGCGTCTGTACAGAAAAGCTAAGCTTGCATCCACGTCATCTGCTTGGCAAAAATATCACGAATGTTTAAATAGCTACTGTTCTGCCATTCGAACTTCAAAAAAGTACTTTTCTCATGACCTTCCTTCTCTCTTGAAATTGAATCCTAAGAAGTTCTGGCGTGTTGTATCACCAAATAGCATTAGTAACCATATTTCATTGTGTGACGATGACCAGCACTCGCTTCCTGACAGCGAATGCCCTCATGCTTTTAACGGATATTTTGCTTCTGTATTTACGAGAGAAGATCATTCCAATATACCCATTGTTCCTGAACATGATTATCAGTACATGAGCCCGATTGCTGTCTCGGCAGATGGAATCGCTAATCTCATTGAAAACCTCAAGATCGCAACCAGTGCTGGAGTTGACAACATTAACTCGAAAATATTAAAAAACACCGTATCAATATCAAGCCATATTCTTTGCTACATATTTCAGCAATCATTATCATCTGGCTTGCTACCCACAGACTGGAAGATCGCCAAGGTCGTCCCTGTTTTTAAAAGCGGTAATAAACATTCCCCACAGAACTACAGACCCATATCGCTTACGTGCATTTGCTGTAAATTACTTGAGCATATCATCGCCTCCCATATCTATAATCATCTCGAACAGAATTCTTTCTTTTTTCCTAAACAGCATGGCTTTCGGAAAGGACTATCATGTGACACTCAGCTGCTAGAATTCACAACTGACTTGCACTATCATATGGACGCTAACCTACAAACTGACTGCATTTTCTTAGATTTCGCTAAAGCCTTCGACTGCGTTGCACATTCACGCCTGTTTTCGAAATTATCTGCTCTCTGTTTGGATTCGTTAACTTTGTCATGGCTTCGTAACTTTCTTTCCTTCCGTCAACAGTTCACAACAGCAAACAGTTTCACCTCTTCGCTTTGTGACGTCACATCAGGTGTACCGCAAGGAAGTGTCCTTGGCCCTTTATTGTTCTTAATATACATAAACGATTTACCTACTGGCATAGCCTCCAACCTACGACTTTTCGCCGATGATTGCATCATTTACCGCCCAATTTCCTCCACTGAGGATCACCTTGCCCTGCAAAATGACCTCACACTAATTACAAAGTGGTGTAAAAAATGGCAGATGACACTAAACTCTAGTAAATGCAAGGTTATTTCTTTCAGCCGCAAGCGTAAAAACTCAAATTTTTCATACCTTATTGATAGCACAGTAGTATCCCAGGCATCTTCGTACAAATACTTAGGCATTCATCTGGCTCATAATCTTTCATGGGAAATGCATATCAACACCATTACTGCCAAAGCTTCCAGATCACTTGGTTATCTGCGCCGGAATCTGCGGAACTCCCCGAGCAACGTAAAAAAACTAGCTTATGAAACCCTTGTTCGTCCACAGCTAGAATATGCATCATCATTGTGGTCCCCTCACCAAATCTACCTGTGCAACATACTAGAGTCAGTGCAAAACAGAGCCGCTCGCTTCATCGCTTGTAACTACAGTCCCCATTCCAGCATAACGCAGATCAAACAAGACCTATCACTTGTGCCATTAAATATACGTCGTTCCATTGCTCTTTTATCCTTATTTCATAAATATCGCCACAGCGTCAGGCCGTCTCCCTTACCACTAGAAACACCTTCACGCATTTCACGTCGCTTACATAATCAATACAGCATTAGACGCATAAATGGACGAACCCTCGCTTTCAATTCATCAGCACTTCCCCGCGCCATTGTTCTATGGAATGATCTTCCCGACAACATTGCATCCATCACAAACCATGAATCATTTCGAAATCAACTGTGGGAGCATTTTCTGAAGTAGCTTATGTCATTATTATATTTTTCCGCGATGCCACCACGCATTCTTTTACCTTTGTGAGTGTACTTGGGCTTCTGTTTTAATTAAGCAGCGAATGTTGTTGCTTCAATCTTAAAATGGTTTGCAATGTATTTTTAGTGCTCGTTTTGCTCTGTATAGGCATTTATAAATAACTACAATGTGCATTTTTTTCTCTCTTTTTCATTTGTTTATTTCCCTGTATTTGTATTCCTTATTTCTCTGTATTTCTTGATGTTAGTTCGGTTATTTACTTTGTACTTGTCCCCCTTACTCAATGCCCTATTGGGCCCTGTAAGGTATCATGAATAAATAAATAAATAAATAAATAAATTAAACCATGAGGCAATCAATTAAATAATGAATCGAAGAATTCCACCCGTTATTCTTCTAAAAGTTCTCATTGAACGCGCACGTTTAACCACATATACTTAAAGGTTCACGAAACGACGCCACCATAAAATACTTTGTAAGTGAGTATCGGAACATGAGGGCTCCTATTTGGAAGAGTGCAGACGGCTTTTTTCATAGTGCCATTAAGCCAACGCCACAAGACGGCATTGAAGATGACACTTTCCTGGCAACTATATGCAGATGTCTTCGCTCTGCCGAAAGAGCAAATTCAAAGGGCAGATCTGATTTTTTTTTTCGATATCGTTCGGCGTGAGCCTTTCTACCAGTTCGAGAGAATTTCGTACAGTTCGTTTTCCTTATTCCACCGGGGGTCTTTGTTCTGCTTAAGCAGATGTAACGTTCCTCGCTTACGTTATTTGTTGTGTTTTAAAGGTCCGTAAAGTAACGTTTCGGGTGGGGCAATCATATGCGGACACGTGTGCTCATTGCAGCTGTGTTTAACCCACTAAAGGCGCCAGGTGTGTTAACGCTAAGTGCATTCCACGCCCGAATTGTTTCCAACATACTCAAGTTATTTTGACTATTCTGATCATATTGGGTGAGCAGAGTAAGAACCTATGCATCTAAATTATGAAACATGCGAGCACTAGCGATAATGTTGCCGGCCTGCGGCCGCTCTTGTGACGTAGTGCTTAGGGTCCTAGAGATTTGGGTTCGATCTCGGCTGCAGAAATAAATGGTATTTAGGAGACGGCGAAACGATAGAATTCCGTGCACTAATGATTAACTCTGCGTTAAAGAACCACGGGTGGTCAAAATCCCCGAAGTCCTCCACTACCACGTGCCTGTTAATCATATCGTTGGTTATTGGGCGTACAACTTTATAATTCGGCGAAGACAGAGGGCGCGATGGTGCATGTGTAAAAAAGCCGATGCGTTTCGCCCTTGGCGTTTTTCATCGACTGTCTTCAACGTTGCTTGCTTTTATCGTCCCCTTGTGATTAATGCCCGCTCTGATGGGCACAATTTCACCCATTCAAGCGCTTAGTCTCTGCCGGTTCTATTGCTGCCTTCATCTCGGTCACAACTTCAATCCACTCTTTAGCTTCAACTGATCGTTCCAAGCTAACACCCATCGCTGATTTACCTTAGATTGAAAAGCTCTTACAATTGAATTCCGTTTAGCCTTCAGCAATACATAGAAATGTTGGTTACTGGTTTCTGAAGTGTAAGTGCTGTGGTGAAATACATCTGATATACACTTTAAAACGCTGTGGTTATGCCACTTAACCTATGAAACGGTCTGTCGCTGGACTATGCAGTGTCAGTTCGCGGTGACCGACCGCATGTTATCATGCAACACCATTTAAGTTTGCATTGAATAGCCCTATATACTGACAATCCAGTTAAGCAACAACGAGTTGAACAGTGTGCCTTAACTTATGTTTCACTTTTTCACTACAATGATTCCGACAATTTTAATGATGCCTGTTTTGAGCTTGACTCTTGCGGATGTAGGCTGCGGCATTGAGAATTTACCGATGTTGAATCGTGCAAGTTACCGCTTGCTTTTCGGAAAAAAATCTTCTGTATACGAAATCATGGTTCTATAAATTTCATTAACTCTCTGTGTGCATACGAAATGAGAGAGGAAGTCAGGAAGAGGGTGCAATATTTTATTTTTTTTTTTGTTTAATGGCAGCTGTGGAGTGCCTCAGTATATAATAAAGTTCATTTCCTGGCTGTATACGAAATCAGAGATGACTTCCGGAAGCGGGTGCCATATTTTAGCTTTTATGTTTCGTGGCAGCAGCGAAAGGACAGCAATAAGGGAAACCGCCTTGTGGATTCAAGAAAGTAATTGCTTCAGGATCGTATGTAGCAGTTGGGCCACAGCTGAAAAGCAAGTATACTAAGTTAATTGCGTTTTGGTGACTTGTGAAATTCATGTATTGAAAGGAACCAACGCGCCACCATAAATGCGCTTTTTCTTAATAAAAGACGGCATTTATGTACGCATCAACCCAAAGTGTGACCGATGTATGTATGCTGCAGTCGTGGTTCTGAAGGAAGCCCGTTTGGTCGGGAAGCATAATGATGAATAGTAAAACACATACCGGCCAAAGAAATAAGAAGAGAAAGACGTTTCGACTCCCCTGAAGGAAGCCTCGTTCACAATAGATGGAGATCGTATGAAACGATTCTTATGAAGGCTTTAGAACGTCACGCAAGCAAAGCGTGTAGATATGTGGGAGGGTACCGTCATTTCTGTTCAGTGCACAGTCGTTTCATACGCTCTCGATCCATTGTGAATAAGGCTCCAAAAGGGGAGTCAAAACGCCTTTCTCGTATCTTCTTTTTGTCTTTGGCCGGTGTGTGTTTTAGAGCTCATCCGTATGTATGTTAAGTGGAATCGTTGTTTTTCCACAGGAGATGTACCATCTGCACGAGGTGTTTTGAGGAAGCGAGTGTAAGAAATTCTTAAAGGGTTGATAGTCCGCATAATAAAGAAGCAAGCACGTGACGTGAATGGAGTGTATAACACTACTCCTATGCTAAATGTCAATACAGTATAGTGCGTTTAAATTACATTCGTACAGAAGGTCTTCCATTCAGCCCACATATTGAGCAAAATAGCCAGCGTTTTGTTAAAAAAATACTGAAGTTCATTTTCAGCACACTAATAAAACTTAAGTACAACGTCTCGGCCACCCCTATTTTCTTACTTAAAAATCACTCTCCGTGAAGTACATTGTTGCCCTCCTTACAAGGTAGTTTTTATTTATAAAATACATGTACAGCCACTACCTAAATATGTAACAAGATATTTTAGGCCGAGACGAAACTGAGTTGTAAGAATTTATCGCCATGTTCTCTCCAACAATTATGGTGAGTGCTTAGCTCTAGAAGAAATAACTTAACGGTTTGGGAAATAAGCACGACGTTCGTTTGAGCAAAATTTTGTATCCGTGCTTAGAATACACGATGCAATTTGGCACACACAGTTTCTCCTCGCGTGCTCCTATTGATAAAGGCTGCTTGCTTATTCGCCACAGTTCAGTTCGCTTGGAGCGCGTTTTCTACTTCTCGGCAGAAGACATGTGACGAAAACATGTTATGAGCGAGAGAAAGAATTAGGCGATTGATTTCTTGGGTTTTACGTCCCAGAACCATCTGTTATTATGAGACCCACGCTGTAGTGCTCCGCAAATTTCCACCATCTGGGGTTCTTTAACGTGCACTGACATCGCACAGTACACAGATGTCAACATTTCGCCTCCATCGAAATGCAGCCGCCGCGGCTGGGATTCGATCCCGCGACCCTCGGATCTGCAGCCGAATTCCATAGCCACTAGACCACAGTTGCGGGGATAGAGAAAAAGGAATGCCGATTGTCGTCGGTGGCGATATCCTTTGTCGCAGAAGCGCGCACATGCAGAGAAACAAACAAGACGGTGTTCGTGCATAAAAGAACAAGTACTGGAGTTAGTTCCGGGCCTGTTAAATCTGAGTAAATAGCTGAGCTGGCGGCAATGCTGTGAAGTGCGCTATCACTATTAGGTAGCAGTGGGCACAGCGAAGTGGTTTGGGTATTGAGTCGAGGGCACACGCGTGTCCCATTTTCGCTTCTGCGCCACCTGAGACTTCTTTCTCTATTTCTTTGTTTTCGTCACTATCGCTATCTGGTAGCATTGTCACTATCACTGTCATGAAGCGGTGGGCTGAAGACAAGAGGGGGGGGGGGGGGGGTAGTGGGTCTTCCTTTGCGCGGAAACAAAGAATTCTTCCTTTCTTTCTTTCTTTCTTTCTTTCTTTCTTTCTTTCTTTCTTTCTTTCTTTGGCCCATTTTATATTGTCCTTCGCATAATCGCTGTCATGTAGCTGTGTAAGCTGGCCAAGGGCGGGAGATTTTTCCTTCTGTGTGTCACCTCAGCTGTTAAATGTGAACGAAGCATCTTGCAGGTCATGTTCGACCTTGAACAGTTCACCGCATCAAAAATAAATCTCCTGCCTGGCTTGCACCAGGTACACACACTTGCTAGGATGACTGATAACAACGAATCACGAAATACATATCTTAAGTAAACGTGTTTCGTTTAGACCTTGTTATGATGGTTGTCCAACACCATTCGTGATGGGG
>CM023490.1:22087641-22116897 GCA_013339685.2 Hyalomma asiaticum
TGGGGCCGTAGGCGGTGTGCGTAGCCGCTGTCCCTCAGAATGCGAAGAAAAAGCAGTATAGCTTTTCTGGTTGGCAGGATTTCTATAATTGATGTTCTTCCCAATGTTGTTTTTCTTTATGGTTTTATACGGCGTGCTGAGGGTTGCGTAAGCAGAGCTGCCCGGGAAAGAATGAAATTCAGTTGCGAGTGTGCGCTTGCACCTGTTGCGTATTTGCGCCATTGATATAACTTCAGCTATCTGCATCAACTAGCCCCACAGAAGACGCTACGAACGCAGTGAGAGCCCGGCACAAGCTCGGCAGCTACGTGAAAACACGGGCCTCCTTGGATGCTCCAGGTGGTCGCAAGTTACCAGCTTCAAGCGCTTCGTATAGGTACTCCGCTAGTTCTGTAACATCAGGCCGCCTATGAGCCGTGTCTCTGTCTGCGATATCGCAGAAGCGGAATCGCCTGAGGCGAGTGTCTGGTAATTGAGAGGTCACTCATTCGGTTTCCAGTTAGGACTAGGGCCCGATAATGTGATACGCATATGTACTTATATAAACAAGAGACATGTAGGAGGAAAGCCGTTCAAGTGTGCATGTAAATGGTATCGCAATGAAATAATAATAATAATAATATAATAATAATAATAATAATATAATAATATAATAATAATAATAATAATAATAATAATAATATAGGATGCTATACTCACTATGTCCGAGTGCGCTGTCAACAGAATCACTCCAGCAGAGTGCAACAAAAGCGCTGCTGTGCTACGCTCTTTTAAAGTCCAAGGGAACGACTAGCCGTATTCACAAGTAATCCTCGACTCCGAGTTCAATTCAGTTGAGGGAAGCGCCACCAACCTCACTAAGGTAAGGCTAGCTTCCCAAGAAGGGCAGGCCGGTAAGCGCTCATACGGCGTCAAGCCCCATGCTGTGTTCGCCTGTTCTATTGATTCTACATCCTGAGAACAAGGTAGAATGTTGAACGGAGGAACGTGTCAAAATACGGTAGTACGTTAACTCCTGCACCATCATGCTTTGCGATGCACTGGCCTATGCTATACCCATTGACGTCTTTCTTCTCCTACAAAACGATAACAAAGTTAAATGCATGCCTATCGCACAGTTGGAAAGTTACAAGCGGTGTGTGAATAATGCGAACGTTTTCTTCTCCTGCCCTTCTCCTGCCCCTGTGGAAAGGCATCTGGCTTCCAAGTACGTGATATATACGTCAGTTACCGACGTCAAGAAAACATGAACTATCTGTGGCTAAAACGTTTGCACATGGCCGTATATGGATGAAGTGTCATGTTGCTATGTAGCCAAAGCACCCCTTCCCATCTTTCTCCCTGAGAGAGAAGGAGTGCGATTCTAGAACATATCGATACCGATATGGATTAAAGCTTGTCGAGGCACGCAAGACTCGTCTTGTGTTCGAGTGCGAAACCGCCCATAGTCAACAGCTGCGAAGTTTTGGCCTGCAATCGAGCAGTCAGATGCATACGTTTGGTCAGCCACACGTCATACCACCGTGCGTGATTGGTAGAGTGCTTGGTTGTCATTCCAGAAAGCTATTTCATCCCCTACTAGACCGCAAATTCTCTTGTAAAAACAATGAACTGACAGTGTTTCCATGAAGGTTCGTTGAGTGCTTGACATCACTGACAGCTCTGCTCATATTAGGATGCCGTAAGTGATGACCTTATCGATGACGTAATTTTGACGTCGTCACAGAAGCTCACGTAGTGATGTCATGATGAGGTTACCACGATGCCCGCCGCGGTACAGTGCCTATGGCACTCGACTGCTGACACAGAGGTCTCGGGAGCGAACACCCTCCCGGACAATCGCAATTCGATGGAAGCGATATGCTCGAGGCCCGTGTAGTGCGCGTTGTCAGTGCACGCTAAAGAACAGGTGGTCGAAGTTCCCGGAGCACTACACTACAGCATTGCTCATAACCATACCGTGGTTTCGGGACCTAAAACCTCAGAAATTATTATTACTTCGTTATTATCACGTCATGCGAAGACGTCACCGCTTGGTGACCGGCCTTTTGGTACCGTCTGTGTTGAACCCTGATGTACGCCGATTTTTACGACTGATAAGCTAAGTGATATACTAGGTTGATGTAGGTGCATACATTCAAATTCTTCGGCGAAGAACAATGCCAGTCGAGCACATGCTTACTGCGACAGGCCTGGGTGATGACGCAGCTTTCTCAGTCTTTCGCTCCGCAAAATCAGGAGCCAGAAAGAAATCACGCATTGTGGGAATAGATTCCATGCTAGCGATAGGCGAGGAAACTACCTACGCTGAATGTTTTAGCATTCAGCCAGGTGTTACGGGTAGGATGAGCACCTTTGTGCATATTTCGCGGTTGTGGGCTTAACGTGTGCTTACCCGGCACGTCGACAGCACAGCCAATAAAGGGCAGCTCGTACTACGACGTAAAGTCGGCGCTTAAGAATTGTGTAGACGACCGTTTGTTCGAAAATACATACACACGCCAAGTGCACTGACGTGCTTGTCATAAGGATCGTTTGTTGGAGTATTCGCATATAGCGCGAAGGCCATGTGACTTTGCGCCTGTATAAATTAGAGCCTTTGTCTGTCGAATAAACAGTTGGTAGTCAAGCTTCTATCCTGTATTCTCCTTTCCTGTGTGTGCGTCCGTTTTGGCTGGTGTTTTTCCAAATCACAGTGACTGCTTCTCCCGAATACCACGTTCGATGGTGTAGCACTCTGCAGAACGGTTCAGAGAACACGAAGCTGTTTATTACTACTCTACGCCGTTGTTCGAACTTCGCCTTCCTTCTTTTTAAGCAGACTACCCCCTACTAGTTGATGTCACAAGTGGTTGTGGGCCAGAAGAAGCAGAAAGGTCTCCGACAGGTGGGAGAAATAGTTATATTAATAACATTTAAGTTATATTAATAAGAAAAATAGTTATATGAAAGAACTTCTGTTGCGCACCGAAATGTGCGTCATCAAGGAGGGAGGAGTGCAGTGTATCGTTCCATCTTTTCGCTAAAGAAAGATGCGACTCCTGACGGAAATCGACTTCAATGGAAAAGTTGTACACTGCCGAAAGAGTGCTTCATGGCATGCTGGTTTGTTCGGTACATTTCACTCGCGACGGCTCATTTCTTTCCTGGGAGCCGACCAATAACTGAGTTGTTCTGTTTGTAGTATGATGCGGCCTTCTCAGACAGCATATGTGTTTATTTATTGAGTACCTACATTGTCTTTGACGGCATTACATCCTTGAAGGGGGCGGGGTATACACATATTCAAATCAATTTTCAATCAGTGCGACACACAAAGCACGGTAAAAGCCTTATTCTATTGTATACCTGCAATATTTGACGGAAGAGCATTCCACTCCCTCATGGTGCTATAAAAAATGCATCACACAACTTACTACCTTTTAAAGAAAACTCATGGAGTTTGATGGTATGGTCCTTCTATGCGAGGTATATGATTGTAGTCTAATACATATTTGCCTCTATCAATGCCTGTTTTCGAATGGTAAATACATTGAAAATTTTGAGTCTGTGCTCTTATTCGGTCTTTCAATCCTGCCAAGGATGGTCATCATCATCCTCCTCTACATAATATCTAATGTCCACTGCAGGGCGAAGGCCTCTCGCAACGCTGTCCATCCTTTCCTGTCTTGCGCGAGCTGATTCCATTTGATGTCTGCGATTCTTAATTTGTCACCTCGTTTTACCTTCTGTCGCCCACGGCTACTCTACCCCTCTCTTGGTATCCCTTGCGTTGATCTAACTTTCCGATGGTTATCTAGCCTTCTCATTACGTGGCCAGGCCATGTCCACTTCTTTGTTAACGTCATTTGTTATATCGGCTACCCCAATCTCTTCCCTGAACAACTCGGCTGTCTTCCAGGGTCTTAATGTAACGGCTATTATTTTCCGTTTCCTTCCTCGCTGTGTGGCTCTCAACTTCCTCTCGGGCTTTCTCATTCTCCAACTTCCTGCACCGTATGTCAGTGCTGGCAGAATGCAGTACATATATAATTTCCGTTTCAGTGATAACGGCAAGTTTCCGATCTCGTGTTGGAAATTCCTTTCGTATGCGCACCAACCCATGCCTTTTATGCCGTGAATTTAGCATGAGTAGGCTACCGTTTCTGTAGCTGCCCTTCTACACTTCCTAATGTTTTCTTTTCAATCGCGAAGACTTGTTTTTTTGTGCTGTCACCTACATTATAACTTTGTTTTCCGCGTGTTCATTTTCAATACCACGTTAGCACTTTCTCGGATTGAGTGTTCAGTCATCTTCTGCAGTCCTTCACCATCATCTCTCAAGAGTACTGCGTAAGTTGCTTAGATATTCGCCGTCAGTCCTTATTCCTATTTCGTCCTAGTCTAGTCTCTTAAAGAGCCCCGCCACGGTGGTCTAGTGGTTATGGTACTCGGCTGCAGATCCGAAGGTCGCGGGATCGAATCCCGGCCGCGGCGGCTGCATTTCGATGGAGGCGAAATGTTGAGGCCCGTGTGCTGTGCGATGTCAGTGCACGTTAAAGAACTCCAGGTGGTCGAAATTTCCGGAGACCTCCACTACGGCGTCTCTCATAATCAGAGCTGGTTTTGGGACGTTAAACCCCACAAATCAATCAATCAATCTAGTCTCTTAAAGATTTCTTCCAAGCATGCGGTAAAGAGCATTGCAGAAACTGTACACCCTCGTCACCTTTTTGCATTGGGATTTCCTTGCTTTTTAGGAAAGAGTAGGGCGGCTGTGCAATCTTTATAGATGTCGGATACAGTATTTACGTATTGCTTGACACATTTTCTCTGAAGACACAATGCCTGCACAACTCCTGGAACCTCTACCTAGTCAAAAGCTATGTCCTAGTGTATGAATGCGCGCTTGTTTTCAGTGATTCCGAGGTATCTGCAGCAATTCTCCAGAAGGAATTCCCCAGAAGGAACTGTCCTTCTCTCAATTTTTTTTCGAGCAAGTCGACAAACTGAAAAGTTTAAGGATAATATCAGATACTAGCGCACTCTAGTACCGAATGTACGTAGCTGAAATACAGCCGTTATTTCAACTTACTATGTAAGTGGCCGAAATTTCCAAGTAGGAAACCCAATTTTCGTCCAGCCTCCTTTCTTACCCCCTGTACATGCCTGTCCCACTTTAAATACCAGACAAATAAAACACTTAAGTATTGGACTTCTGTAAGCCCGCGCCGAGTAATACGGCTGAATTTGCGCTAGTAGGCCTTATTATTACGCTATCATGTAAAAGTGGTGTTTAGACATTTCGCGACGCTTGGCGAACTTTCCAGTTTCGCGTACGAAAGTGGAACGTAATCTAAATGACTCTGAGAGGCATAAAATAGTCACTCTGAATAATCCTATGCACCACGCAGTCGTTTGCAAACATCCTGAACGATGATGTAATCACCGCAGCAGTATCACCGAAGATGTCATTGGGAACCACGGACTGTTCTCTGTGTAAGAAATATTCAGGTATTCATGCATTACCTTTTTGCTCAATTTGTAGGCGTGTTATTTGGTAATAATTAGGTTACGAGCGAAAAACACAAACGGTCTACGAAAATCTAGGAAGAGGCAATCAATTATCGGCTTTTTGCCTATTGCTAGGGGCAAACCGTGAGTGGATTCCATAAACTACGTAGTATAAGAAAAGCTTCGTAGAAGACCGTGTTGATTTACATTTATTAGATTGTGTTTGTCTAAATGCGACATAATACAAGTATGTATAACGTGTTTCATTACTTTACATGTAATACAAGTCAAGGACACTGACCTGTAGTTGTAGGCGCAGCTTGTAGGGCCACTTTCGTACAGGCAGAACATCATAACTTCAAATGGGAAGATCTGGCACACATATTTAAACACTTTCCGAAGAGACGACAAAAATACAGGCATAAAGAATAAGAAAAACTACTAAGCACTGCTGCTGGTATATCGTCTGTTCCATTTGCTTCTCTGGGAGAAACACACAAAGCTTACGTACGCCTTAGAAGGCAAACCCAACTTCCGGAACATTTTCATTGCATAGCGAGAAATTCACGCTTGCAAGCCATTTTGACTCGTTTTGACTCGTTTGGGTGAGTGCTCCGATAGATGAAGAACCTGGGCGAAATTTGTTGCTGTTGTTTATCTGCGCCTGCTTTAACGTGAGTGATGATCACATTAAGCGGGAAAAATACTTTCGCTGGCGTGCGCACGCATGAACTGTTGTACAGGTGTTGGAACTAGATCTATGACGCACAAGCCTATCTTATGGTTGCTATTATTTCTGTGTACGCAGAGATCGTTGCACTCGGAGTAAAGTCCGTGCGGTAGCAGTTTTTCCGCTCGCAGGAAATTTTGAAGAAGCTGCAAGCAGCGCTTTCTATAGCTTTAGGAGCGTTCCATCTATGTACCGCACGGCTACGTTACTTTCTAACGCTCTCCACGCCTCTCCGTTCAGTTGAAATAAATTTGTTTCCAGGACGCGTATCTCTCTGAGAGGGGAAAAATATATACACACACGAAAACTGACCCTACTCAATCGCCGACCAACTAGGAAGGCTTCTAATCTTTAAAACAAGGCACCTGGTGCGTTTAGTTGAACCAGGTAGACGCTTACACGCGAAGTGCAAAGAGGCTTTATTGTTTCTTGGCTGCATTCTGTCAGACCAATTTATTATTACGGGATCGGCACTAGTCCCCTTTTAGCCTTCGACAAAACACCACGAGTCGAAACCGTAACAGGTGAATTTCAGCGCAGCGCCAAGTGAAATTCCGCCGTTGCCTCAGATATGGTAGGCATCTTTGTTTATTTGAACAGTGTTACCAGCTGAAGGAGCAGATTCTAGAGCTGCCAGTAGTTCCGATATTGGGCTAGTTGCACGCAAGCGTTACGACATGTGAGATAACATTGGACTTCACCGTGGTTATCGCATGATTACTTTCTCAAGAGGCTCCACTTTCTATACAATATACAAACATGAGCTTATCAAAGATGCGGATCCATGATTGATTTGTGGGGTTTAACGTCCCAAACCCCGCTCTGATTATGGCAGACGCCGCAGTGGAGGTCTCCGGAAATTTCAACCACGTGGGGTTCCTTAACGTGCACTGACATCGCACAGCACACGGGCCTCAACATTTCGCCTCCATCGAAATGCAGCCGCGCGGCCTGGATTCGATCCCGCGACATTCGGATCAGCAGCCGAATGCCATAGCCACTAGACCACCGTGGCGGGGCGATGCGGATCCATGAGCTGTGGCGTATCCTGTATGGGAGTAGGATGCCTTGTAGTTCCATAAAGAAGCAAGGAAAGTTCAGCAGCAAATGGGAGCTATTGGTGGCGAAAAAATGCAGTTCAATTAGGAAATGTCGTCGGAGCCGATGGCGCTGTTGTCGTCAGGGCTTTGGACTACATGTCTAGTTGGCTTCATGTACCCTTTGCTCGATCTCTTGCAGCCACAGATGTATAGAAGGATAAGAATGGCATGTGCGCAGTGGTGAAAAATAAAATGGGGTCGGGGATTGCGATGGGGTGGGGGGAGACTAAGGAGCGAAGAAGGCAAAAAGAAAAGAAAACGTATTAAAATACCGGAAAGCAGGAAATGCGCACAATCGAGAACTACTTGCAAAGCTGCGGCCTCTGCTGTGCTCCTGAAAAGTCGAGACACATCATCCTGAAGTCAAGAACGAGAGGCCGACTAGCCGCCTATAGTGAACCCGATCCGATCGTCACCCTCAGCGCAAAGCCCATCCTTAGAATTGAAAAGTTCCGTGTTCTGGGCCTCCCCATCCACAAAGATGGGTGCGGGGTGGCCACCCTACCTCGACTGCAGTGCACGCTGTCACAGCTAACGCATCTCTTCAGGATAATTGCAAACCGTAGAAGCGCCCTTAAAGAACCTACGACATGCCTGATGGGGCATGCCGTAGTTTATCGCAGAGGTAGAAAAGCTCAACGTCATAATACGTAAGGCCACGAAACTCGCTTTAAGAGGACAGAAAGCTGAGCGAGTTGGTGAGGGTCCATAGTGAAAAGAACAGGCGTGCAAAACACGGACACAAGGGCAAGGACACAAAGGGAGGCGTTCGTGTTGTCTTCTTCCCATTGTGTCCGTGTTTTGCACACCTGTTCTTTTCACTACGGTCGCCTTAGGACTTCCCTTGACATCTTCAACTACGAAAATTCTCAAGATGGGCGTACACAACACCTTGCAAGAGCTAGCCGAAGCGCACAAGGCTAGTCAACCAGAGCGGTTCTTGCTCACTAGAAGATCAGTGCTACAACGGCTAAACTATGGCGAGGCTTTTGCAGCTAACACATCCACGGATAGAAAAGGCAGAAGTCCTCTGAACATCCACGAATCCTTCTGCATTGCACGAATTCCACGCAACATGCACCCGACGCATCACAAGCAAAAAAAGAAAAGCCCGAGTGAATGCCATGCGGCATAATTGTAGCCAAGATCCGGACGCCAGATATACCGACGCAGCCAAATACCCGAACAGAAACGCCTATGTTTTGAGCGTCGTAGATTGTCGGGGCGCAGACTTGCATCTTCCACAGTCCGGTCCCGAAACCCAGTAAGTGCAGAAGAGGTGGGAATCGCCATATCAGCTACCACGTGCATAGACGCAGCTGTCGTGTTCACAGATTCGCAAACAGCCATGCGAAATTACTCTAAAGGCCGTATGTCTACCCAAGCACTGAATATTTTGAAGTGCCAAAGCACTCCGATGCCGCGCACCTGTGGGACATGGGTTCCTGGGCACGAGGGGCTGGAGGGGAACGAGGCGTGAAACGCCGTGGCCGGCGATCACGCTTACCGAAATATCCTTCCCCACTCTCCAGATGGCAGGGCAGAGTCCGTGGAGGCTGGGCCTGCACCCATCCCCTACACTGCACAGGCTGGCCAAGGGGGGCCCACAAGCTGGCCCACACTGCACAGGAAGGCTCGCCCAAGACATCAACTGTTTAGCATAGCAAACTTTCTAATCGGTCCGTCTTCGCACTGGTAAAGCACAAACTTGATAGCTTTCATCTCTGTGGCTATCACTACGCTACGAAACGCGCCACAAGGACACACACTCGCAATATGCGCTTCTCGTGCGAGCCGTGCTATGCACCTACTATAAGTGACGTAGCCTTGGCGACTCTTTGCACCAACTTTAGAGAAAACTGCGCTAAGAAGCTTTCGGAGAGTGATACAGCCATCTGAGAAGCCAGCTTCAAGCATACCACGATATAACCGCTTGCCATGAGGGAAAGGTAAAGTGGAGGTGAAGATGCGCACGTGCTATCAGCCATATGTATAACTGATAAGAAGTGTGCATTTGTGAAGGATTGTTTCGATAGTTTTGAAATTGTACAGGGAAATCTGCGCATGATCGCACGTACTTTTTTGAACTCCTTGTGTACCGTCTTTGCGCACCACCAGCTTAACCTATAACAAAACAGGAGATTTTGTTGGAAGCACTGAGCAAAGTAAGCACAAAAGCATGTCATTCAGAAATGGTTAACGAAATGAATTTTTATGGCACTAGCCATAAGTGCATCGGTTTAGGGTTGGCCTCTCAGAAACGTGCCAAGAAACTCGGAAAAGTGCAGAGTAAACAGAACTCCTCATAATAGTGGAGCTTGGCTCTAGTTGATTGGTGTATGTGGTTGATGTCAGTAAATGGAGTTCAGAGAAGTGTTTACGTACGGTAATAATACAGAGATATTGAACACACGCAGTAGCACTACTAAAGTCGCCGCAACTCCACCGTAACAGAGATAAAAAGATGCCATTTGGGATTCTAGCAGACAATGCATCTATATGTCTAATTTCACGACCGATTGGACTCAATCCCTCTGCCTTCCTAAAATATACAGAGGGTCTTCCTTGAGCTAACGAAAAATCGGTACAGCTCCGCTTTAAAACACGACAGGGGAACGGGCTTCAAATGAAATGACCCTGAAGTTCATAGAAATCGAAGCCGCTACATAGTGGGAGTGGAAGCTGCCGTTTCAAATGATTTAGAGTGTAGCTGTTTCCTCACGCCGACACGGGCGGAGGCTTAAAGCCTTTCAAGGAGCTTAAAGCCTGTCAAGCCTCTCAAGGTAGGAACATAAAAGGACTATTGATGCGAATATGAGACGTTTCGTTATTGACACCCTAAGACGAATATCGCGCCGCATCGGAACGTAATGAATACATTAAATTGCGTTAGCAACTTGAACGGAGTTTTCGCCGTCGCCGCCATGTGCCGTATTATATGAGCATTCATGTATAGACCAATATACATATAAAAAAGCATGCCGCTTACGCCGGCAATGCCACATAGATCAAAATCTCTAAGAAAAAGCACGCCGCTTACGCCGGCAACGCCATATAGATCGAAATCCCTGAAAAAAGGCACGAAGCTTACGCTGGCAGTGCCCTTGCCACATAGCGCTCGCGCGAATACGTCTGCGAGTGCCTGAAGGAATGTGCTGGCTTGATGCTGATGTGCTGGGCAAAGTTTCTCGACGGCGCAAAGTTCACGCTGTTCAGCGCGGTCGCGCGGTGTGAAGCGCGTTCCAGAAAGAAATCAAAAGAATTAAGATAACAGCTTGCAGCTCTGCGGCGCCGTTTTCCTCTCTACTGTCGCATGGCACTCTAGGGCTGTTTCACGACCGCGTCGCTAACTAACGAGAGAGAGGGCGAGATGAAGTGGAAGCACCTCCCCCCCTCTCCTCTTCATCTCGCCTTCTTTCTCGTTTGTTGGTGACGCGGTCACCGGCTCTACCGAGCGGGGAGGCGTCTGTCACCAAGGGGGTTAAAAAAAATTGGCCGCGTATCTACGTGCTTCGCTCCAAATGTCGTTGAAAGACTATAGTCTGCCGGCTGTACTACGCTGCGTGAGATATGGACGCCATCTGGCAGCGCCATCGGGAAACATGAGCTTGTGCAGAATCTCTGGGCAACTGCCAGGTGGCAGCACCAAATCGTCGGCAGGGACCTTTTTCGTCCATAGCATCGCATATTTAGCGCAGCCTAAGAAACACTAGGGTATTCAGAATTACGTATCCATCTATTTTCTAGTAAAGATACTCACCGCCTAATAGTTACGTATTGATATTGCGCCTCAGATATGCGCATTATTTGCTTTTCGATCGACAATGTTCACAAGTATGAATGCAGCTGCCAGTTCAAGATGGTTGGGCGTTAGGCAAGTGCTTGAACTTCGGCCGTATGGCTAAATCGTGTAACAGCAGACGAACAGAAAGACAGACCAAAATTTCTGCGTTCAAATATCCCAAGAAAGACTATCGAATTAAAAATTTTCCTTGGCTGTCACCGCCGAACGGCCCTTACGCCATCATGTCACCGCGTCTCATCAGAACGCCTGCTCAAGAGCACCAGGAGAATGCTACTCGCGTTGAAGCAAGGCACGCTTCACTTCTCACGTAATCACTGCAACACGTGTCATTCAAAGCAGATTCAAGCCCGCACACGCGTAAATGTGCTTCGTGCTGCGCGTCCACAGTTGCGCGCAGTGTGATCTGATTTACTGCGACCCGCACCGCGGTCATACGAAGTCGGCAGCGAGCCGAGGTGCTGCTCATGTTCTACCTTTACATGCGCTGTCTTCCCCTGTGACGTAACGTGAACGTTTTCTCCTCTGCTCAATTTCCACAGGTTGCAACACACGCAATACTGACCGTACAGCAGCAACATTGAACGTAAATAACCTTTGACGGTCTACCCTCGGGCGCCGTTTCTCATCAGTACCACTCTTCTGCAATTGGCATGTCGTGGTCATTCATTCCCTTCGTGTGAGTCTGGTCACGCTAAGTACAGCTGCATGCTTGCTTGATAATCCCACGTTCACTACAATTCAGACTGCCCATAAAACTGCTAGTCTTACTTCGTATCACGCCTTGCTGTCGCATTCGTTGCTTCGCTCTCTGGCGAAACTGTGACTCTTTTTAATACAGCTGCATTGAAATCCCACTTCTGGTTTCGATTTCAAGGGGGTGGTTTTATCGTGACATGTCAACACCGTCGGACGTAGGTCTAACTGACAAGGGCATAGCAACTCTTGAAGAAGTTCCAACAACTTTCTCTGCTGTTGTCAGTTTGACGTGGTGCATGCAAAAAACGATGACTCTCGTTCAGCGATTCTGACAGCAATTTCCGCGGTTTTTAGGCGACTGGTGTTCGCACGTCATGATATTGTCGATTACCGTGGCATTGACTTGATGATGTTGGATGAGAACAACCGTAATATCAACTTGAAAATACTTGATACGTGTTTTATGGCTCAGCGGTGTGGAGAGCGTTGACACTGTATCCCAAGGAAGCGAAATATGTTCCTTTTGCACTGCCTAAAGATCGTGTACTGCTATAAAGACACGTACAGGTTTTTCAGAACGTTTGTTAACGCGTAAGAATGTCTCCGCTAGCGCGCGTCAAATCTGCGCGAATTCCGTGGAATGTACTTTCTTCCCACACGCTAAGTGCAGAAAATAAGAAAGCAAACCGCTAGTTAGTGTGTAGGCTTCGAAGGAATAAAGAAAGAGCTTCACTGCTTGAATGCCTTCTTAAATACATCGTGCTCTCCGGTAAGAAATAGGGGGTGATTGAGCTCTGAGGTCAAAGAGCACTGCTTCTCAAATCACTTGATGATTATATTATGTATCGGGCGCCGTAGGTGTCACCACCAGACGGTACACAACCTAGAGAAAACAGGTGCCGGGTGTCGTACAAGGATGATCAATGATGGAAAGAGGCCAATCTTGTTTTCCAAAGCGAAACACGGAGTGACACATTCAAGACCGTCGAAGAACCTTAGCCTTTGTTTTTAGAACAATGTAAGTGCTTCTCTCCGCGTTTATACCACGTCAGTAAGATCTCTTATCGCGTGAAACCTCTGTTCGCGGAAAGTTGTACCTCTTGGACACGTACAATTGTCAAATGCCAAGTTGACGCTAGCCCATTCCAGCACAACTTCCATGGGCTGCTTGCCGATGACAACGACGGATTCTGCGTTGTGTGCACGTGATAACCTATGCAGTCGATGGTGCTTACGACAGTCCAGTACGTACAGCTTTTATGCCGCCAGTAACTCCACCGCAAGATGGTCGAATTGCGTACGTTATCACGTAAGCTACAACCTAGTTCAGTTCCATCCAGTTCTTTGGCATTTGTTGCCTCTCTGTGGTGGTCTCTCTCAGAATTACCACTAAATGCTGTAAAACTGTAATTTTTAACAGCAAAGCTGTTAATTTTACAACTGGTGGAGAAATGGCCGTCGTGGCAGATTAGTACGCGCGCCGTTGCCTAGCAATACCTAACTTAGCCCTAGTAATGCATATATCATGTGGTTGCTGAATGCTAACAAATTGATAGTCGATTTATAGCTGATGGATAGCTAATTGATACCTTATCGATAATGAATTAATAATTGATAAATCTTGGAAACTATGTGGAATGACTTGGCGGTGCTTAAGTTAGCGCTGGGGCTTGATACCATGCGATAGCGAGTCGATCGCCATTGATAGGCTAATCAATAATCGACCAATAATCCAGAAGTCTTGGCATATTCCGAGCACGAATTCACGGTGCCTAGCTTATGAGCACGACGTTTGCTCATTGCATCTCGAAGACGAAGCGAGCACCACCGCTGGCAAATGGTTCTTAGATTGTAACGAGTGCAAAGAAATAGCCTGGTACCCTGACTGTCCCGCCTATTGGCCCCGAGATCGAACAGAGTCGGCGCCTGGCGGCGAGCGGACGAAGCTTCCAAGTGTGGATAGCTTCTTGCGTCGTCTGCTAGCCACTGCGCTTTTACACGCACGCGTACGTCACACATGTCCTCCAATGTGTTTGTTCCCTGAGCCGGTGCAGTGTTGAATGCTTTCATGTATTCTTATGAAAGAAAAGTAGTAGTTATAGTATTATTTTGGTTTTGCCGCGGAGACTTGGCTCTTTCTTAAAATCGCTTTCTTAATGTCATCATCGCCCCTCCAGATCGGCACAGTTATATCAGTTCGGTTGCTGCTGTGAGTTTCAGGTATACGGCAAAGTGCCCTTAGCGTCCTTCTGAATAAGTTAAGCGGGAAACATAAACATGTAAATGCAGCGCTGCAGCGATATCGTCTCTCGATATGTGATTGCGAGCCTGGCGGAAAAGAGCAGATGTTTTTCTCTTGGAGAACACACCTTTTCTATGTGCATAAAAAACATTTTTTGTCACGGTCATGCAAGTAATCACGCGAGGAAAGCTATGAGTTCGAGTATTAAAATGTTTGCTTAATATTGGCATTTGTCAAATGATGTCATGGCGCTCAAGTGGCGTATGCAGTCACGTAGCTTGACTAACTGAGCCATTTAACTGCCTTGCGTTTCATGGATCATGACATGCAACAAATTTAAATGTGACTATGTGTGTAAGTGATGCAGCGGAGTGCACAAAGTGCGATATCGATTCAATGCGCAATAACAGTTCTTTTTGTTGGTGTAGCCAATAGTGAAAAATGAACACAAACACAATACTCAGCTCTTTCTGTCGCGTAACAGAAATTCCATCTTTGTAGGCAGAAGAGAACTTAAGTATGGTGAAAGAAGAATAGACGGGGATAGAACCGCCGACTAAGACGAACTGTGAGGCTAGGGGGATGTCAGGGCCCGTTTAATGGCATTTCACGCTTCCTTCACGTGCAATAAAAACGTTTTGTATGCTTCCTGCACTCACGTGAGAGTGAGGGACGCATGTATTACCGTTTTACTGCAATTTGTACTTTTATTTAACTAACAACTGCCTCAAAGCAGTCACAACAGAGTGCCGCTGTGTAGTACATTTCAAAGCGCGCCGGCGAACGCCTATTTCCACTCCCGCAGTGACGGTTCTGCCACCTACATGACGCTCTCGAGACCAATATCGCCTGAGCGTCACTGCAGCGAAAGTATTTCTTTACGGTTTACCGTGGGGGTACGGCAAACTCCAATTTCGTTCTTTCGTCGCTCCGAGGAGAGTCCTTAGCGGAATAAAGATCTGGGGATTTTAGATCTCAGCGCAGCCTCAAGCTGGTCATGAAGGCACTCCACCATGGAGTTGCTCATGAAAACTCGCCTAGAATTTTTCTTTCTTTTTTGCATTGGAGGGGCCCTTATGAGTTGGCTAGTCTCAGTGCCTAAAGCGGATTCAAAATGCTGGCCTAGGTCCGTTGTGACTGTGTGGGACGCTCCTAAGTCCGCAAGCCAATGGTGCGAAAACTCACTTCCGGCTCTTTCCGCCGTGATGTCGACGATAGGAATAGCTTCAACCCAACAGACGAATCTATCTACACATATCATGTGATAAGCCATCGTGGAGTAGTTGTAGTTGACCTACGCCGTCCAAGTGAACCGACGAAATCGGCAGCCTGGTGTTGACGCTGCTTCAAGCGCTGCCGACATGTCTCGCTGTACTTTACAATCCTGACAAGTTACGCACGAACATGCTCACCTCGGACATCATTTTTAATGCGTGGAAAGAGGAACTTTCCCGTCACTATTTTCGAAGTGGCCCGAAATAAGGTTGAGAAAACCAGTGCAAAAATTTAACCAATTGGGGACGGAGGCTAAAAGAGACATATTCCATTTACTTGTCGGCAGCCTTGTGCTTCAGGAGCAGAGTGCGTTGCAGCACACCTGGCAACAAAAGAGAAATTTTACAGCTGCCGTGGTTGTAGCTTGCCCAAGCAACGCGCCGGCAGGACGCCGTCGCGCCGCTCATCCTCGCTGCGATATAGGCGCGGAGGCTATCTCAAGCGCTAATAGCCGGCACGCGTTAGCCAGACAATGTGCTTCGCTCCATCGTTCCTAGATGGCGGTACCACTGCTGCGAACTAAGAGTGCAGTGGAAGGCAGTATAAATTTAAGAGCAATTTCGCTTGCTACACGCCCTTGTTTTAACCTTACATCCCAGCGGGTGGTACATTTACTGTGCGTTGATTTTTTTCAGACATCCACTTCCGTGACGGATGTACGTCAGCGGTTTCTTGGTGAACCCCCTAGGTGGGGGCGGAACGCTCCACGCTCGCGTGCGCCCTAACGCACCACCAGAAAGATTTTCATCCCCCCATCCCGGCATAAAACGCCTTCGTGTAAAAATAAATTTGTTGTGAAGTTGGATTTCGCGGCAGCGTGTAAATTTTGCAGTTTTTTCTATTTCGTTGCACAACATGGTCTTTCTTTTGCAGTCTTTCCGTACAATCATACGGAATTAGTTGTGAAGGTAGCAGAAAATAATTCAAATTTTTGTACAGCTGATTATTTTGCATTGTCGACTTCTCCAAATCGATTTGTGTAGTTCTTATAAGACAGAAAAAGACCCCTATTGATGGGGATCGTTCCTTCAATGTAATGCTATATCTCTGACCAGTTTGCATGCTCTGATAGGACTGTCAGCTGTGACTCTTTACACAGTAATACCCTCAGTGTCCAGCTCTTTGCCTTGTTTGTCCTCAACATGCAGGGATATTTATGTTTTAGGAATAGAGCACTCGCATGGTACCAAATCGTTTACTTCAAAAAAAAAAAAGTCACAGTTTCGCCGTAAGGGCGAAGCAATGAATGCGATAGCAAGAAACTGCAGTGCTATACGAAGTGAGGCTCGCAGCTTCAGGAGGAATATTAATTCTAGCAAACATGCACTTGCTAAGTGAGCGCCTCCCGTGGGCAGCGCGTGCTCGTACGAAGGGCTTTATACGTTGTGTGTCACAAAGCTACACAGGCGAGGCCGCTAAATGAACAAACAGAAGATGAGCGCGAACTATCAAGTGAAGAACGCATGAAACGAACGCACAGATATACACCGAGGGAGCGCGAATAAGCTGTCACAATGGATACCCTCAGTTTGAACAGCGCTCCTGTTGCAAAGGCGGCCGCACGTTGCGCTCCTCGCGCCATCTCGTTGGTAATGAAGAAACGCTTATAAGCGCCCGCCGTCTCTGAGTCCTGTCAGCGGTAAAGGGTGTGTATATAAGGCTTGCCGCTAGCTCCCTCAAGGATCTGCTCTGTGGCGTAGTGGTTAGCGCCGCGCGCTGCTCAGCGAAGGGTTCCTGGTTCGATTCCGCGCTTCGGAAGCATCTATCCGAATTATTTTTCTTTGCGACTTTTATATATATATATATATATATATATATATATATATATATATATATATATATATATATATATATACATACTTATACATATACGGTTGATGACGGCGGCGACGGGGACGGCAAAAACCAGCCGAGACTGTCCATATAATTGCTATCGCAATAATATTGAGGCATAAGAAGGTTCGCTTGAAGAAACAGATACTTACTATTCTAACTCCAGACTTTTGCTTGAAGCATTGCATGTGACTGCCACACAGAGGTCTCTTGGCTTTATCATCTGCCCATTCTCCAGCCTCGTGTTACAATTGACGACACATTTTCATGAAAGCAGAAAGTACGTTCGCCTTGTCCAGATATCTACCCCCCAACATTCGTAATGGCTACTAACCTTTTCCGTTAGGCCGCAAAAGGAGTGAACTGATTCCTGGCCTTTTTGAGCGCTTCTTTACCAAAACGAAGTAATTGTTCTGCCAGTGTTGTGGCACTTTTTTGTGAAGCGCCCCGCCACGGTGGTCTAGTGGTTATGGCACTCGACTACAGATCCGAGCTTCGCGGGATCGCATCCCGGCCGCGGCGGCTGCATTTCGATGGAGGCGAAATGTTGAGGCCCATGTGCTGTGCGATGTCAGTGCACGTTAAAGAACCCCAGGTGGTCGAAATTTCCGGAGACCTCCACTACGGCGTCTCTCATAATCAGAACTGGTTTTGGGACGTTAAACCCCCCAAATCAAATCATCCTTTTGTGAAGCGCACCACTCTATGTTAACTATGAAATCTAGACGTTGAAGTGCCTACTTGATCTACGCGAAAAAAAAAAAGGAAAAGACGCCTGCGATATCTTTTATTGTTTGGACTGTGTTTATCACCTACAGACGTTAAACACTGAGTTTTAATCTTTGGGACACCTCCGCCCTCTATATCTATCCCATTGCCGCAGCCGTGAGATATCTTGCTTCCTTTCTATGAGTCAGGAACCTGCGACAGTAGCTTTAAATTTTGAAGCAAGTGATCTAAGCCTGAGGGAATATCCGGCAGCTGATTACGCAAAGGGGCTGAGTACAGTTGGAACCACACTAAGCACTATGATGATGTGCCCTCTTTTGTGACCAGTCTCACGATGGAAAGCATGGTAACATGTGTATTCATAGAGTGGAAACATAATTTTGAATTGTGCAAGTCTGGATGATAGTTGTGATATACCTGCGGAAGGACGTACCGTGAACAGGCACGCAAATCGACAACTCCACTTAGATTTATTGAAGTACAAGCCCTTCAACGAGCTTAAGAACATGTAGGTGACCTGACAGAGAAGAATGCCAAAGGGGGAGGGGGGTCGAAATAAGTTGACGAGACAAGCACTAACATGTCTTCTCTACTTCTATTTAGTCTGTCTTTGATGCGCTGGTTACGTCCCGTCAAGTAGCTATCCCAACTTGCCAATCTTGGCGCACCAATTGAGTAAATGTTACCACTCCTTTTTTTTTGGAACATCATGCTTTAGAACCATGGGCTTGAGTAAGGGTTTGCTCCGGCTACGTCTCATACGTTTCATCTGATACTAAAGGTTTTCCTAAACACAGTGGTAAGTCTTATACACGAGATAAACAAACATAAAGCTTTAATGCATTTAGCTGAAGACGATCCCGGAGCACAACATCGCTTAGCCGGCAATCACACAAGAAGCGACGTTTCAGCTAAATTTACAGGTATGTGAGGCGAGCATTGTAAATTATGAAAACAAGAACGATGGAGGCTTACGGCAAAATGTATATACCTTCCTTTACGAGTACAGGGATGGCGACCCTTCGTATAGGCCTTGCCACTGTTTCGCTTGTGCTATCAGCCACACAGCAAGGTATGAGCGCTAAGGACAGCATCGTTACAATATAGACCATAGGCCATAGGCCCGGCGTCCACTTGTGAATCTCCAGATGAAGTTGCCACAATGAAAAGGAAAAGCTGGATGGAGCTTTGCACTCGCATATAAAGTCTTGCTATCTACATCGTCGAAGGACGGTGATGCTTTGCAGC
Organism: Hyalomma asiaticum; assembly: GCA_013339685.2. Taxonomy (NCBI): domain Eukaryota; kingdom Metazoa; phylum Arthropoda; class Arachnida; order Ixodida; family Ixodidae; genus Hyalomma; species Hyalomma asiaticum. The sequence continues at coordinate 22,106,793 of CM023490.1, forward strand.
CTTTTACGTTAAACAACAGCGAAGCAGGTCTTACTGCGTCTAGGAAGAGCCAACTTCAGCGAAACCAGAACATTCTTTTCTTAATGTTTTAAGCTCTGCACCTACGTACCAGTTGGGGAAGCTTCTTATGGGGGATTCGGGAATTTGGTATAGATTTTTCTTTGTATATCTTTGGTATTCTTGCCTTACGTGAAGCCGAAGCTTTTCATTTGTCTTACCTATATATCCCCTTTTATTCGCTCTGTTACAAGCTGAGCAAGAGACCCATTGCATGTTAAATTGCGTTTCATCATAACGTCTCAACGAGCACTTACGGATAAGCACGCTATGTATGTGTCACCAGATAACCTCGAATCGGGTCTTGCTCTTACACCTAAACTTCGCGTCGAATTCATCGCGTCACTAAAACGCTGATTTAGAAGGCGAAGCGTTTCTTAGGGCGCCTAAGCTACCTTTACAGTGCTGTCGACGTGACTGTTAAGCCCACGCTGCGCACCCTCCAACCACCGAATTTCCACAGAAATATACACCCCGCTTGCAAAGCTTGCTTCACTGTCGAAACGTTCGGAGAAGGCAAGTTCCCCGCATACAGTTGCTCATGGCATAGATTGCGAGAACACGTTGGATTTTCCGGATACTTTGCAGTGTCCATGACCTTCCTCAGCCTGCTTCTATGTTTCAGACGTGTATGTGGTTTTGTTGGAAGACGTCTGATTAATAGAGGAACAAAGACTAAACGTTGTCTTTGTTGCCTTTTGATTGATAGAGGTACAATCAGCAACAAACGTTATCTGAATAATAGAGGAACCTTGGCAGCTGAGGGAGACTTGTGGCGTTGAGTGTAATAATATTCCGGTTTCATTGCTTTTTTCCGCAAAGGACAGATGGTTCCGCCTGTCAGTACGTAACGTATATGCAGGCAGAGCCTAAAATGGTCGATTCGTTTTATTGTTGCGCCCACGAATCGGTAGCGTAACCACAACTAAAGCCATAGTAAACGACACGAGGGAAAGTTCTCGTCGAAGGTCTTGCTTTAGAAATAACAAGTCGCGCTTAAGCATATGACAGCAGAAGCGCTGTTCCCTAACTTACTGGTACCACAACGCGACGCTACGAAAACGACAACGCGGTACATTTTCTAATTGAGTCAACTGCATTAACCAGGTTTCGACGCGTGCGGAACGCTTTTTTCTTCTTTGGCTAGAATGATAGAAAGCACGTACCATTTACACGCAGATGGCGTTCGTGTGACGTCCCGTCGCCTCTCAAATGTGTTGGTACTACAGTATGGCGGCCAGAATCACGTCAGTGCAGGCCATCTAGATTTTATGTCTGGTATTACAACGGTCAAGGCAATACAATACCGCAAATATAACAAGATATATGTTGTGTAAACGTAATCACTTAATGAGGCACTGTGGAGGATTCTGTGAATGTGTTGATGCAATACAAGTAAATGTGAAATATTTCACTTGGTGCACGCACGTCTTTCTCCGTTGTTTTCCTCCATGCGTCAGGATGCCATTACACAGAAACTGTTTCGTGAGAAATATGCGAGTCTTGAGAAATGAAATCCACCTACACAAGAAAAGTTGGAAATCTCTCGAGCGGTGACGCTGAAATCTTCGGTGTTTTGAAATATGTGGACCGTGCACGAAGCGCATGAAATCGCGACCGCACTTCCTGACACCGCAGATAAACAAACTTACGTTGGAATCGACGTCAAGTTAACCTTTACGTCGGCGTTGTAAAGCGGTTCGCATTAAGTTTCGAAAGGACATATTTCCTGACACATGCAATGCGTGTGTTAGAGATTCACACCGAAATATTTTGGCACATTCGTGACAGGCGCCAATATTTCTAATAGCTCCACAGATGACTTGGAGGCGAAATGTGCTATTCGCCTATGGTACCATTTTTTGAAGCATCTTCTATTCTATGGGCATTCCACACGTTCGCCACGTTACCAGCGGCTTGATGAACACAGACAGACAGACAGACAATGAATTTTTAATTTGATGAACACTGAGCTCCCGAAAACACCTATCTATAAGCATTTCAAGAATGTGACATCACGGTAGCACTAAAGCCCGCAAAGGACCTGAGTTCACTGCGCCAGATTTAGTTATTGTCCGCGTGGCTTAATCTGAGCATGTCAGTAGCAAAAATGATAGGTTCCACCTTGCAGACGTCAGTGCAGTTGCCATTGCTCATCCTAAAGCATGTAAATTTATTGAATACTTTAAGGAGAGGCCCTGAAGTCACATAAGCGAGGCCCCCATGTCGCTAGTAAAGCAGGTTAGGACGCAGTTTTTTATGTGGAATTAAGACATGGAACAGGCGCGCGCAAACCGCAGAGGTTACCTGCTGTTTTTGCTACGTAGTTTGTAAGCGTGGATGCGAGAACTTCCGTAAGCAAAAGCCACAAAGCTTCTGTAGTTCATCGCTACGCAAGTGCACAAGGCACTTACAGGTAGCACCCAGCATTTGCGCGCATGGCTGCAAGTGGCACGCTAAGGAATGAGCCGCTGTCACTTTTTGTGCGTACGTGTACGTGATTATTTTTATTTTAGAGGCATCAGTGATGCGTATTCAGGCGAATCTCTTTGATGTGCGTGCTGTACGCGCCTTGTTCGCCAGACAAGAACGTGCATATGTAAAGTTGTTTTAAATACGAAGCGTTTCTTGTTGAGCTTGATCTATCTATCTATCTATCTATCTATCTATCTATCTATCTATCTATCTATCTATCTATCTATCTATCTATCTATCTATCTATCTATCTATCTATCTATCTATCTATCTATCTATCTAGCCGCTACGTGTCAATGCTCTGCCAGTCGTCGCGCTTAGCCTGTATCCACCAAAATTCGGATGGTAGGGTATCAATGCATGCCTAACAAGAAACATTGATCTACATTGTAGCATTATATACTCGTCAAGTACGTCACGATTAATGATACTGCAATCACGTGAGGCTGATACCCGTAGTGTTCAGCCCGTACTACTCGGGCATGTGCCATAAGTGTTTGAATTATACAGAGCCCAGGTCAATCTCAGGCCAACTAGAATAGTTATTTAACATATCATAAGAATGCAAGTAAAACTACAAATGCATACCGTTTGGTGATTGTCGCCTGGCATGATGTGAGGCAGACATAACACACGAGCACGCACAACGCGCTGTAATCTTCGGAGGCAACCTATACCAAGCGGTAGGCGGGTATCGAACCCGGCCCGCAGAGGTGTCAAGGAAGCGCGCTACCATTAGACCACGGCTGCTCATTTCGGGCGGTAAATATAGTAAGTAAACGTAATGCACCGGCAGATGTAATGATGGTGCTTGTGTGGTGTGACTTCCGCTTCTTGGCAAAGTAATAAGTGCTTCCATACGTATGTAATAAGTGATACCAACGTTCTGCTTCACTGTAAGTGTCAACGTTACGTCGTGGCATGAGCTGGAATTCCGTCGTCGGGATGCTGTCGAGTTGCCTGGTTAGCCGATGTTAAACATACACAGTCAGCGATGGGTTACCACTTCGCTGAATGCTACACGACGCCCATAGGCGATTTCCTTGCTGACTGCTTCGCATGACACCGATTCTCACAATGCGTGGGATCTGGAGAATTTTCTTTTCATTTTTTAGGCGTCCGTCATGTAGCATGACACTTGTTACACAGAAAGCGCCCTTAGACTGCTCCAATCGTATCCTGTCTGTAGGGTTTGCGTAAATTTGTTGTATGGTGTGTGCACGCCGTATGTTAGTTATTCGGAGCGCTTTGGAATTACGAATACTCACATGTATCCTGTTATGTGTGCTGAGGCAATGAGGGAAGTGAAATTTTGATTCGCTGACATGTGATAAGCTCGTTTTGTGTGAAGAGGAAAATGTAGTGAGTTGTTGTTATGTGGGGTTTAACGTCCCAAAACCAGCTCTGATCATGAGAGACGCCGTAGTGGAGGTCTCCGGAAATTTCGACCACCTGGGGTTCTTTAACGTGCACTGACATCGCACAGCACACGGGCCTCAACATTTCGCCTCCATCGAAATGCAGCCGCCGCAGCCGGGATTCGATCCCGCGACCCTCGGATCAGCAGCCGAGTACCATAGCCACTAGACCACCGTGGCGGGGCGAAAAATGTAGTGAGAGTATTCATTTAGTAACGCAAGGGCTATACTCATCGGCTGATTAATGAATGAAGTGCTTTCCTGTATGATTGCGGCTATAACAGAAGCGTTCATTCAAATAAGGATGCTAATTGCATTGTCGGCAATATCTTTGAAAGCAAGGCCAACATTCTGAAGCTCTTCCATTGTCACACGAGTTTTCTGACAGAGGGCGATGCTTTGTTGGACGAAGGAGACATACGATCGACTCAGCGGCTGCTTGCGCAAGGGGTGAGCTCTCGATCACATAAGTGAAGCCTCGGACCTTTGCCTTGGCGGCTTCCTGTCGTTTGATTTGGTGGTGAGAAGCGTTCCACAACATCACATTTAGCAGGTACCAGCAGGCGAGCTGCTCGTCGTGTGTTTGGGACTTGACTAGTGCACTTTCAGCAAAGAACGGCGTTTGCAAAGAATGCAAGGCACAGTAACAAAAATTTATTTAAATATTTATTTAATTTATTGCACAAATTATCGATCAAAAGCTGGAGAGGATGGCTTGAGATGAGATTTTTCCTCATTTAGGTTCAGGTCCACGCTGATATCAGCTTTATTCGCAGATGTATCTCGGGCAGCACGTTGGGTATTTTCCTTCGTCGGAAGTTAGGAAACACTTTTCGTCTTCCAATAATAGAGGAGGGGTGCAGCTGTGGAAACGCATAAATCGACGTCATTCAGTCATATCCACGCAATCACGCTCTTTACATAAACAGGAAGTAGGGCATTCTGCATGTTGAGTATGCGTATCTCGTTGAAATGCTGCAAGGTTACTTGCTATTTATTTTCCATCCAAGCCTTCTCTTAGAAGGTGCGTGTGTTGAACAGGGGTGATTTCTGCATTTACATGCTGTGCGGCCTTCCTCTTGCGTAAAACGAACGACTGTATGTAGTAGGCATCACTGCATAACGTTGATGTTTCTAAATTGTAAAGAAATCTGCCCTGCACAGGCACTTCTGCCCTACAGAGAGTGTGCTAGGACGCTTATGTCATCATGTAGCGCAAATAAAATCTTTCCCACACCACTGATGCTTATCTTGAGACACTTCCTAATTCATTTTTGGCCAAACTCAACGACCTAGCTGAGGTAGCCTGTCGGATGTGATTGGTATTGCCATTGACGCATCATGTGGCTCCGTCAGAACATAAGTGTTTTACAGGCTTTGTTATAAGTGAAATTTCTGTCATAGTTTATGTTTTGTGTAGAATGTTGTATTGGGTCTTAGCATAATACCATATTCTTTCTTTAAACATTATCTTTATGATGTCCTACTTTATTGTGTAATCCACTACTGGGCGAACAAGGACCACATATGTACAATTTTCGTCTGCTTTTGACCAAGGGTGCCATCTTTATTACAGATATTTAAGGGCTGCCGTTTATGCACAAGGTGCATGTGCCGTGTTATGGGCGGATAAGTTCAAGCTCAAGTGAACGCCCGTCAATTAGGATAAGTGTTCTTGAAGGGGAGAGGCGTGTTGTAGAGCTCATTATGTTTAATTTGTAAGAGAGCCAAACTTTGGTATGATCGTAACAGAAAGTAGTAATTTCGCGCGGTACAAACACAAGAACGCTGCATCATTTTTTTTTATATTGACAGTATTTCCACATATACGGTTTGCATGGAATGTACATTTCACTGAATAAAAAATACAATGCGTTAGGCACCCTATTGTACTGATACAGCGCATCAAGCAAAAAAAAAAAAAAATCAAGCAAATATATTTGAGCCGGCACGGAAAATAAAATACGACTCTCAGTTCTTATCTGTAAAAGTGGCAAAAATAAGAAAAGCAAGTACGCCGGCACAAGAACTATAGAAGGTCTACGTTTACGTGGTGTCTATATCTTTGCCGTTCGCTATTTAGCACTTTTTTTATGGGTATTCCATGCGCAATTTGTTAACGTGAAAGCCCTTATGCGGGTCACGTTTGAATGATAATAAGCCACTTGATAGTTACCCTTGGGTGTCCGTGGCTTGCACGCTTCTTCTGACTATGGATCCTTACCAACTCGCTCAACTTTCTGTCCTTTTGAGCTTCACGCTATCGGTCCTCGAGTTTGTTTTGTACTTTAGAAGATCGCGCACCGTTTCACACAGTGCCCCACAACATTCATGGTCAGGCGCGCCTTGTGCCAGCTTTTATTGACAACGTATTCTAGTGAGGCCTAAAAAGCTTGATCAGGTTAGTTAGGGCTACCACTTCAGGTCAGACGCCGAATTGCATTAAGAAAGTGACTCCTCAATATTTATTGTTAAGGTGCGCGTTTAGCGTTGAGCCAGTGAGGCGTTTATTGCGGATAGCAAAGCTGAGTCGACCAGCCGTTCAAGCGGAGCAAGCGCGAGCGCCAACAACACGGTCCTCGTGTTCGTCTTTTGCTGGCTCTCCTATCTGCGCCCTATTTATGCTACAATTACTCCCGCGCTGAAAAGGAGCCATCCTGGCGACCTAAAAAACAGGTACGACTGGAGGGTCATAGTGCGGCTTTAGTCGGTCGACATGAACAGTTTCGCGGCCCCGACGGCGGCGGTCTGTGGATGGTTCGACAGGCTCAATGATATAGTTGACCGGAGATGCTAGACATAGGACACGGTAAGGGCCTTGATACTTGGGCAGTATAGCTCCGCGGAAAGGCCAGTAGCGGACGAGGGAACGCGAAGCCGCACCAACGCTCCTGGCGAATATGACCGAGAAGGCAGGTTTTTGTAATGACGGTGCTTCTGGCGCACTTGGTCTTTAGCGGTAAAGGAACGGGCGAGCTGTCGGCATTCCTTGGCACGCGTGGCGACTTCAGATAGAAACGTGGATTCTGACGAGTCCGAGCGATACAGAAGAATAGTGTCCATAAATCACGAAGGTTTGCGGCCGTAAAGAAGAAAGAACGGAGAGAATGCTGTTGTAGACTGGGTGGCGCTGTTGTAGTCATACGTGACAAAAGGTAATATGCGATCCCAGTTGGCGTGTCAGCGGACACGTACATGGAGAGCATGTCGCCCAGTGTAAGGGCTAAAGCGCTCAGTCATTTTGTCGGTTTGTGGATGGTAGGCGCTGGTTGTGCGGTGCACAACGTTGCATTTACGCAAGAGGGCTTCGACGGCTCCAGCAAAGAACGTACGTCCGAAATCGCTGAGTAGCTCACGAGGCGCGCCGTGGCGAAGAACAAGTTTGCGAAAGATGAATAAGCCGACTTCAGGTGCTGTGGCCTCTGGCAGAGCGGCAGTTTCAGCATAGCGTGTCAGGTGATCAGTAGCGACAATCACCCAACGGTTGCCGTCAGCTCTGTACGGAAGGGGACCGTACAAATTAATTCCGATACGATCAAAAGTTCGGGAGGGGCAAGGCAGTGGGTGGAGTGGTCCAGTGATTATGTTAGGTGGGATCTTCCGACGCTTGCATTTCGAGCATGAACGTACGTACTCTCGGACAAAGCGGTACATTCCACGCCAGTAGTAGCGCAGCCGGAGGCGTGCATATGTTTTTGCTACACTGGCATGGGCACATTGTGTGTCCGCGTGAAGGGAGGCGCAGATATCGGCACGTAGATGGCGAGGAATTACCAGCAACCATTTCCGTCCACCAGATAAGTAGTTGCGGCAGTACAGGAGGCCATCACGGATGGTGAAATGTCGAGCTGCGCACCGCGTGAACGGGTGGCGGTACGTGGGGGCGGATGAGATAAGTACTCAATTAGAGACTACCCAATGGTGCTGGCGCTGCTCGGATGGCATGTCAGCGTATACAAGCGACCCCAAATCATAGCTGGAAGCAGATGCAGTGCCATGCTCATGGGGAAGTGGCGAGCGGGAAAGAGCGTCGGCATCTCAATGTTTGCGGCCAGATGGACCCTTTATCGACGATAACCAGCACAAGGCATGGTGATCAGTCACGACTTCAAATGGACGGCCACATATATGAGGTCGAAATTTTGTGATTGCCCAAACGATGACCAGATACTCTTTTTTTCTGTGACCGAATAAGTCGCTTCAGCTCTGGTGAGAGTTCGGCTGGCGTAGGAGACTACATGCTCGTTGAAAACCGACATGCGTTGAGCAAGAACATCGCCAAGGCCAACTCCACTAACATCCGTGTGGATTTCAGTAGGAGCATCGGCGCCGAAGGGATGGATAATCGACGGGGATGTCAGAAGGAGACGCAGCGTTGTGAATTCGTCATCGCAAGCAGAAGACCACGCCGATATGCCTTGGCTGTCAGCAAGTAGCTTTGTCAGAGGCGCTGTTACCAATGCGAAATGACGGCCGAACCGGCGAAAATAGGAACATAGTCCTATAAAGCTCCGGAGTTCCTTGAGTTTTGACGGCTCAGGAAACTCGGCGACGGCGCGAAGTTGTGTATGGTCGGGCAGAACACCGTTCTTGCTGACAACATGCCCTAAGATGGCAAGCATCCGGGCAGCAAGATTACACCTTTTCAAATTCAACTGCAGCCCAGCATTCTTTAGGTAATCCAAGAAGGCTGTGAGGCGCATGAGATGAGTGTTGAAGTCCTTTTAAAAAAATACGATGTCGTCCGGATAGGAGAGACACGTGTGCTATTTGAGACCTCGAAGAAGGTTGTCCACAAGACGCTCGAAGGTATCGGGAGCGTTGCAAAAGCCAAACGGCATCACGTTGAACTCGTAAAAACTTTCAGGAGTCGAGGCGGTCAGGTTCATCGATAGGTACCTGCCAGTACCCCGACTGAAGATCCTAGCGAAGAACTCTGCGCCTTGTAAACAGTCGAGCGTGTCGTCGATCCTTGGGAGGGGATAAACATCTTTGCGTGTGACCTTGTTAAGGCGCCTATAATCAACATAAAATCGGATGCTACCGTCCTTCTTTTTCACGAGTACGACCGGGGAGGCCCAAGGGCTGTGTGAGGGCTGTGTGAGGGCTGTACGACGCCACGACTAAGCATATCGTTCACCTGGGTGTCTATAGTCTGGCGTTTAGCGTGGAAGACCGTATATGGACGCTGGCGCAGGGGCGCATGGGTGCCGGTGTCAATATGATGAACGATTGCAGATGTTCGACCCGAGGTGGTTTGATTGTGGTCGAAATAATTCCGATAGCAGTCGAGGAGTTTCTAGAGTTCGATCCGCTGAGCACTAGACAACGCCGAATCAATTGACGGAAGAAAGGCGTCTAGGGAGGATGAGTTCGACGTAGTAGCGGTATTATTGCTGGCGACCGCGAGACTTACCGTGTGGTCGGGCACTTTACTGGCGCAAACAGAATCAATGTCCTCAAGTCGGCCTATACATTCACCACGGAATAAAGTGGCTGGAGACGAAAGCGGGTTTCTGACATAAATGTTTCCGCAAGAGTTTTCAATCATCAGAACTGCATAGGCAAAAAGGAAGTTCTTGCGTGAGGTAAATGCTTCGGATGGGGCGAACATGGCGCTAGAGGAGGGAGCATGATCGCAAGAGATCGGCACAAGAACACAAGACAAAAGCGGGACGTCAGTGTCTGCCGCAACGACCACACGACAAAGAGAGTAGTCGCTAGAGCCAACGTCAGAGGTCGCTGAGAATTCTAGTTCTGCAGGCGCGCAATCAACAACAGCTTGATGTGTAACGAGGAAGTCCCAACCCAATATAACTTCGTGCGAGCAACGTGATAAGACGACGAATTCTACAACATACAAAACGTCCTGAATGATTAGACGAGCCGTGCACGCCATGGAAGGTTTCATGTGATGCGCGGTTGCCATTAGCAGGGAAGCGTCGGAAAGCGGAATCGTAATTTTCTTTAACTTGCGGCACATTCCTTCACTCAACATAGACACAGTAGGTCCAGTATCCACTAATGCTTGCACGGCAGCACCTTAAATGAATAGGGTTATTTCGTCAGCAGGTAGATGTCAAGGGCTTGTAGATTTCGAAGGCGGCGCAGTTGTTGCCTCCGGAACTGCGGTGGTCAGTTTTCCGTTTGGACGG